>JABXWE010032915.1:0-20908 GCA_014611495.1 Limonius californicus
ATATATATATATATATATATATACAAATATATGTTAAATTAAGCAGCAACCGTTTTTCAATTTCCAAAATCCTTCAAGTTTTGAATAGTGCGTGCCTGGGATTACTTTTTTTTAAGAATATGTAAGAATATACGATTTCTTGGGTACTTTTATGTACAAGAGAGATATGCGGTTCACTAGAACTTAGCAACTAGGCCAAACATGAGAAGTAAACCAAGAATAGGAACAGAACTTGTGTTTTTTATCGAATACTTGCATGTAATAAGAACGTAAGGGGTTAAAAATAGAAACAGGAGAAAAGAGAATTTACGCTAATTCTTTATACACCTTTTATTGATGTTTAAGTGTTTTTGTAATGTAAAACTAACCTCCAGGAATCCCTAGAAACGAACAAAAAGGGATTACTATAAAAATTGTTAAAAGTTTGATTTATATTTCTGTTTTAGGTATACAGTGTGTCCCAGATTGAGTAGGCTTCCATGGGCATATTTCTTATTTTTAAAGATAGAGATTTGTTAAATAGGCAAGGTTATGCGATTTTGAGTGCTGATTCAGATTCCCGTGAGACAATTTTAAAATTCTGAACAGTTTAGAAATCATTAAAAGAAAACGAAAATTTCCTTACTGCCAAGTATTTCCAGAATTATAAAAGATATGAAAAAATGTATCATGTAAAAGTTATTTGATTTATAAATGATGTCCAAATAAAATTCAAACTGCGTTTACCTAGATATTGGTAGCAACTTTCTAATATCACATTGCTCCATATTGGAGCCAAGAAGCGCTATTACTATGTTATTAAAATGACAATGTAAATGATTAATAACATTTCTGGCATTGTGTGTAGGAGCACCATCTTGTTGGTACCATATTTAAACATTTTCTGCCAAAAAAATTGCCAAATTACATTGCGCAGTTTAGGTTCTATCAAATATTATAGAACCAATAGGACGAGTTTCTATTAAGCATTTAAAGCATTTATTATAATTTTAGTATTTAAATAATTTGTCTTTGTTTCATTTGTTTCCAAGGTTAACTTATCGTGCATTTCCTTTCATGCTTAAAAAAGAATAAAAAATGTTATATAACCATGTAAAAATCCAAATTGGCGTTCATTTAATATTATAAAACTGCTACCAATAGGTATCTCGGCCCCTTTGAATTTTATTTTGACATCATTTATAAATGTACCTAATCAAATCAAATAACTTTTACATGACACATTTTTTCATATCTTTTATAATTACGGAGATATTTTACTGTTTTTTAATAATTCCTAAACTGTACGGAATTATAAATTTTCTTAACTGAACCTGAATCAACACTCAAAACAACACAACTTTGCCCATTTAAACAAATCTTTAGCTTAAAAAAGGAAACATACCAGTGGTAGCCTTCTCAATCTGGGACACACTGGGTACATAATAGAATCCTCTGTAAGATTTGCATTGTCTAATTAAATTAGTAGTACTATCCAAAGAGGAACCATTGAAAAATATGTAATATTTATGATGTATGATTTATGTCGTTAGTCTCTGAAATCTTCTTCCATAGCGTTTAGAGATGATCGTTTCCTTCGTAAATACGAGGGGTATTTTTTAAATAGGGTCCGTTTGTGAATGGGAGTGAGAAAGACGCGCGATCGCCGCAGTGCGTTTGCGCGTCTGCTCCCAGCATGCTTTGCACGCGTTTAGACGCCATTTGCAGCCGCATCGTCTGTCTGTGTGCTGAGCTGTAGACTTTATAATGATTAAGAAAATTGAGTTGCCCGCCGACTGTGAGCTACGATCTGTAATTCGATTCTTGAGTCCAAGAAACTTGGCAGCAGCGGAAATTCACCGTCAGATTTGCGAAGTTTACGGTGATAATGCTATGAGTGTGAGTGAAAGTGGGTGAGAATGTTCAAGGACGGGCGGGTTAATGTGCACCATGAGCCACACTCTGCCTGACCTTCTCTGATTTCTGAAGATTTGGTTCGTGATGTGGACAACACAATTCGAGAGGACCGACTATTCACGATTTCAAAGTTATCCGTTGAATTTCCATAGGTTTCAAGGTCAGTTTTGGACACCATTGTTTCAGAGAAACTGAATTATCGAAAATTGTGTTCTCGGTGGGTTCAAAGACTGCTTTCTGACGATAACAAAACAGAAAGATTGGGCTGTGCATACACTCAGGAAAGAGATGAATTATTAGACCGCATCGTTACAGGAGATGAGACTTGGCTGTCTCACATGACTCCTGAGTCCAAGCAACAGTCAATGGAATGGCGACACACATCGTCATAGTGAAAGCCAGACAGACAATTTCAGCACGAGAGATCATGGCAACTGTCTTTTGAGACACGACAGAGATTTTGTTAGCGGATTTTACGCCGAGAGGTACAACAATCAATTCTGATGCGTATTGTGTGACCTTGAGGAGAAAACTCCGGCGTGGCCTACTGTCTTCCGGTGTGATGTTGCTCCATGATAATGCAAGGCCACATGTTTCTTCACAAACACAAGGTCTAATCAGGTCTTTTGGATGGGAACAACTGGATCATCCACCTTACAGTCCAGACCTTGCACCCAGTGATTTTCACTTGTTTCGGTACTTAAAGAAGTTCCTTGGTCAACGGCTCAACGACAACGAAGACATGAAAACTGTAGTCGTAGATTGGGCTTCTTCACAGGCGGCAGATTTCTTTGACGTCGGAATTCAAAAACTTGTTGAGCGGTATGTCAAATGTTTGAACAAAATGGAAATTATGTAGAAATGTAGATAAAAGTATGTAGAATATGGAAAAAAGTATATTTTAATGATATTTACAGTATCTTTCTTCTTATTAAAAAACGGATCCTAAAAAAATACCCCTCGTACAAGATCTTCATTACTTCCTAAATTGCCTTTTTGTCTCGAGCTGTATATTATAGGTTACTAAATTAATTCAGAAGAAATATAGTAATCTGAATAACTTAACAGAAAAACTTTAAAATAAAATTTATATCATCTATGTTGCCTCGTATCTGGATATTTGGTGAAATTTAAGATATTCGTTTATTTCAAATAGTTTATACATACGAGTAAATACTTAATGTTGTTCAGCAGTCGTATAAAACGAAATCGAGTTTATTAACTAACCTAATTTCACATCATTTTTAGGAAAGTTATCATAGCTTATGGTATTCAATTATTTATGAGATTGAGCAAGGAATTTAATTCAAGTTTGGGTACAAGTTTCGGTAAAATTTAAATAAGACTATCATGTTTTTTGGGCCACGTTTTGGGCCAACGGGTAATCTAGTAGTAAAATACAAGATCCACTATGAGAGGCAACTGGGAGATGTTGGAATATGCGTCCGATAAGTGCACCTAATTTCATTTTGTTGTAAAATAAGGGGAATAATAGGAGATATATCAATAAATTGCTCACAGCTTACGAAAAATGTTTATTAAACTTTCTAGATAGTAAGTTTAAACCTGAAAACTATGTATAAGAATATTAAAGTAAACATATTAAGATGTTTTACAGCTGACGTATTTAAATTAATAACTTAGGGAAAGCAGCAGCCAATTAAAATACGAATAACGGCGAATAAAAAAGTATTATATATTTCGATTCAATGAATCTTCTTCAGATACAAAATAAAAACAAGTAACTTCTTCTTCCAGAAATTGGGTAAATATGAAAATCAAATTAGTAAATCATTTTAAAACATAAATGAAAAACATTCTAAAAGAGGCGGAATTAACACGCCTCAAAATTGATATCAAGTAAGTGCCATTATAAAAATAAGATTCATAAATTTAAGAATTCTTTAAGTCTTCTACATGTGTAGATAAAATGGCAGAACAAAAGTAAAGAATAATTTTTTACTTTTGTTCTGCCATTTTATCTCCCCTTTCAAAGCTGCAGGCCCTGACGGCATCTTCCCGGCTCTCCTTCAGGAGGGACTGGAAATGCTAGCCAGGCCTCTGTACCATATTTTACGAGGCTGCATAGCCATGGGATATGTTCCAATTCCATGGCGAGCGGCCAGAGTTATATTCTTACCTAAACCGGGTAAAGACTCTTACTTCCAGGCAAAGGCATTTCGACCTATCAGCCTTACCTCCTTTCTACTGAAAGTGCAGGAAAGACTGGTAGACCGCCACATTCGAGACGGATGTCTGGTGCAATATCCATTACATCCAAATCAACATGCTTACCAACGAGGCAAATCCACAGAGACGGCCCTTCATCAAATCGTCCATAAGGTCGAGAAGGTGCTAACTCATGGAGAGTACGCTCTTGGTACATTTCTGGATATCGAAGGAGCGTTTGACCGAACGACCTTCGAATCCATTCATAGCGCTGTCTTGGAGCGCGGAATCGAACCCACCATAGCAAGGTGGATTGATTTCATGCTCAAACACAGAAACATAAAAGCCACGCTCAGAGGGGACTCCGTGGGAGTATCCGCCGGCCGCGGGTGCCCACAGGGAGGCGTTCTTTCGCCGCTCCTGTGGTGCCTCGTGGCTGATGGACTCCTCCGGCGGCTCAATGAGCAAGGGTTTTACACTCAGGGCTATGCGGATGACCTAGTTATCCTTATAGCTGGCAAATTTCTCGGCACAATAAGCGGGGCTACCCAAGGTGCCCTAAATATAGTGCAAGAATGGTGTAACGGGAATCAACTGTCGGTCAACCCATCAAAGACCGAGCTGGTCCTGTTTACACGAAAACGGAAGATCACAGGGTACAGAAAACCCTCCATCTTCAACAAGTCACTTGACCTCACAGGCGAAGTCAAATATCTAGGCGTTGTCCTGGATGCTCGACTAACCTGGAAAAGCCATGTGGAAAGACAGGAACGAAGGGCCTGCGCTTCCTACTGGACGTGCAGGCGCGCGTTAGGTAAAACCTGGGGGCTGAAGCCTAAAATCATATTCTGGTTTTATACGGCTGTAGTACGCCCGCTGTTAACTTACGCCGCCCTTGTCTGGTGGCCACGATCAGAACTGACCACCACAAGGACGACACTCGCCCGGGTGCAAAGATTAGCTTGTCTGGGCATTACGGGCGCAATGCGAACAACCCCGACAGCGGCCATGGAAGTGCTGCTGGGACTCGCGCCCCTTCACCTTGTGATTGAGGCCGAGGCTCTAGCGGCAACGCATAGGCTGATGTGTATGGGGCAATGGAAACCGACTCAGGAAAATGTAGGACATGCCAGAGTTGCCTCCAAATTGAAGGCGACCACTCCCATCTCCTCAATGGGAAGTGATGGTATGACTCCCTACTTCTCCTTCAGCATACCCTACAGGGTTTACATCCCTCTCCGGGATGAATGGTTCTCGGACGATCGGCCCTTTCTTAAACCCGGCGGCCTAGTCTGGTACACAGACGGGTCACGGAATAATAAAGGTACCGGCGCCGGTGTATATGGGGACAAACCCAGGGTCAAACTCAAATTTGCCCTGGGCAAATACCCTACGGTCTTCCAGGCAGAAATCTTCGCGATTACTGCTTGCGCAAATGAAAACCTCAACAGAAGATATAGAGGTAAATACATCTATATCTGCTCGGACAGTCAAGCGGCCATAAAGGCCCTAATATCTCCTAAGATAGGGTCTAGGCTTGTCGAGGAATGTCGAGCCACTCTCGTCAAGCTCTCAGCAGAGAACTACGTGAAAATCCTATGGGTTCCGGGCCATAGCGGAATAAGCGGCAATGAGGAAGCTGATGCCCTAGCTGTAGCCGGGGCCTCTGAACCTCTAGTAGGCCCAGAGCCAGCTTTTGGAATAGCCCCCAAACATGTGAGGCACGAGATCTGGAATCACGCAAACGCGCAATTTCAGCAGTCTTGGAGCTCCAGACTCACACCCAGACAGGCTAGAGCCTTTATCAAGGGCCCTACGCCTAAATCGGTAGATTATATTCTGAACCTAAGCAGAAGACAAATCAGGATAATAACGGGCCTCCTTACAGGCCACGGACACCTGAACAGTCATCTCCACACTATAGGGATTGTGCCGAACAGCCAGTGTAGGAAATGTCAAGAGCAAGAGGAAACCTCTGAACACCTCCTCTGCAAATGCAAGGCATTAGTGGCCTTAAGACACAAACACCTTGGATCTCCCTTTCCTGAACCAAGAGATATTCAAGACACGCCCTTGAACAGGATTCTGTCCTTCGCCGAAGCGACGGACCTGTTCAGGGAGTGAAACTGCAATGGGGAGCACAATGGGCCCTAGTGGCCTAAGTGCTGGAGCTTGCTCCGACCCAAGAAATCATCATTAGAGGTGGGCATAACCAATGTCCATCTTTGACGAACTTTTCATTCTGTTCTGGTTCTATGAGCATTGTGTAGACATCCAGTAGTAATCTGGCTGAATGAATTTTCTTAGGGTTTATTCCCACATAGATAAAAAAGGAGAGACCCCTTGCCTTCGAATGCTCTAATAACGTCAGGGTCGGAAGCGAACAAGGGTTGGCCAACGGAGGTCGGACAAAAGATAATAGGGAAGGGATCGGCCACAAGACCAGTTGAAATAGTGTGCAGCTCGGATACCCCGGGACTGCCAGTGCCCGTACTCGAAAGGCGCGAGCGCCTGAGAGAACAAAACAAAACCTTCACTAAACTAATTCATTAGAAGTGTTTATAAACTCATGAATAAGTATGAACTTGCCTCTTTTCTCTACAGGTTTGAAAAGTTTTTCCACATTTTGGTCTTCTGTAATTTTGAAAGTAGTCGGGTACATCTGGCAAAATATAGAAATTCTTGTTCTGTCTAAGGCAAGTTTTTCTCATTAACTGGAATGACGAAATTTTGCTATTTTTCATTTCTTGTACCTTTGTCACAAACGAAACTACAGAGAATAAGGTCTGCATCTACATGCCCATTTATTTCTTATTGAACATCTTCCGAGGATAATTTAATGTCTTCATCCATTCCGAATAGATCCTCATCATTTTCATCAATGAACTGTTTTTGTATTTCTTTTGCCATGGTTGAGAATACGCCATTATTTGATTATTCTGGGGAAGAATTTGCTCTTTTTTAGTTGTATTGTGTATTTTTGCCTCTTTAGTTTGAGTCTATTCTTTTTAGATGATTTAGGACTTTTCTGCATTTCCGCATATGATTCTTCTTTTTGCTTGGGTGATTGTTTACTTCTGATTATCTTTCCCCCTTTTCAACAGGCTGGCTGAAATATTTCGAAAATAGTTTGCTTTCATGCCTGCATGAATTTTTGACGGGCCCGGTTCAGATTCTATGATGTCCATATCAACATTATTCTGGTGAGAACTTAAAGGCCCATGAAATAATTGCATGTTGGGTATGTCAAACTCTTCCTGATCTAAACTCGACGCTTCAGGGTCAAGTTGACTCTGGGGAGCCTCAATATTTTTATACTGAGAAGGTCCAAGTGGTTCATCATCATAATCGTGATCCATAGGTTTTAAATAGCAATCGGGGTCACTTCGAAGTTCCTTTCTTCATAATTTCAGAAACACCTGCGTTGAAATTTGATGTCGATTAGGGCAACTCACTTCTGGATTGCATATTCCTGTTGCTTTTACAGCATTGGTAATATTTCTGGACGGTATTTATACGTACTCTTTGTTAAGAATCTCAACATATTCACTCTTCGAAAATTTTTTTAGAATTTTCTTTGCCATTTACTTAGAGGTTTATCCCATTGGCTTTCCTTCCCCTGAAAATTCGAACGACTAACGGTTCTGACAGATGTGTAGAATGAGAAATCTGTTTCAGAACGTTATTACAATATCAATTGATTTCTTTATGAATTCATAGGAGAAATGAGAAACGTGTCCATCGACTATCGCAGAAAATATTTTTTGAACCATTTTGAACCATCGCTGTGGCGATCCAAACTTTTTGAGTAGTTGCAATGGAAGTTGTGGCCAAACGATCTGCTTTTTCTGGAATTATAGATTCAACAATACTCTTCCCTTTGAATTTTGTTAGCAGAGTCAGTTTTTGGCCAGAAGCTGAACAACACACGAAAACAGTGGTATTTTTTGGCAACAGAAGATTTAGAAACCAACATTTTGATTGTCGAAGGATCATATGAGAACTAAGTCTCGTCGCAATTGAATATTATTTCGAGTTTGTTTTCTAAGTTCGCATTAACAGTCGTTTTTTCTAGCGTATCATAATAGCCATAAACGATCCAAAGATTTTCTTATTTCTTCTCTGCAACCTCCTCGCGTGTCGGCATTTTGAGTGATAGCATTTTGCGTTTACAAACATTAGGAACTATTGTTTTCCAGGACGGCCATCTTTAAATTTAGTTGATGCTTGTTTTTCTTGACATAGAGTTGAAGAAAATGTAGTACTTCTTCGCTAGGTAGCCATAGCCCATATCACCAATTGTACATTTAAGTCAAAGTGTCAGCTAGTACTTCTTCGGATTTGGCACCGGTTGTCTTCCTCCTCCTCTGGGTAAGTGAAACTCAAATTCCAGTTTCACAAATTATTACATTTCAGTTACTCCTATGCTAAGTTTTCGTCGAGGCAAGTGGGACACAGTCTCCATAAATTTTGTTTCAACTGTTTTCAACGTATTATATTTTTATATAGAAAATGGTTAATTTAGTAAGAAGTCCTTACCACTGATCAGTAAGCAACAAGATGTCTGCCGTTACACCTAATCGATATTGTCACTGCAAAGGCGGAAATTTAAAATCATAAATAGGGAAGAAATAGACACAGAGTTGAGTTAGCCCGGAGTTCCTGTTACCCAACTCGACACATACACACATACTGTATCACCGTTGGTGGAGTCCTTCTGAGTATAAACGTATTAAAAAAATCATAGCCGTTAAGAACCTGTAGTAACAGCAATATTTCAAGCTAGGTAGTCGTATATACGTATATTGCTGCAGTTACGACTTCTTTTCTTAAATCATTGATACTTGTTAATGAGAACGAGACGTTTGATCCAGTTTTAGAATTTCATGGGTGGAATTACTGAAATAACTTCAACATATGAACGACATTTCCAAAGCTCTGGGAACTGGCATTCGGCTAAGACTTAACGACCGAGGCTTTCAGGTACAGGCACACACCGACAGGTTTCCAGTACGGCGATAGTCAATGCCGATCAGTACCGATTTAGTCGCTTTGCGAATGCAGACGTATTTTTTAAGTGGTGATTTTGTTTGCAACTATGGAAGACGCTGTAAATTCTCAGAAAGCCATAATTTTTTTACCTTTGGAAGAGCGTGCTAAAACATCTGAAATCGTTCAACGATTGCAAGGAGTATTTAACGAATCTGCATTATCTAAGAGGATTGTTAGGTTGATCGGTTTAAAGTTTGTAGAACATTCCAAGAAAACGATCCACGTAGTGGACGTCCAAACACTGTTGTAAATGAAGTTGATATCCCTGGCATGGAAAACCTGTTAAAAACCAACAGACGAATATCGATTCGTGACATTAGTGCGAGTATAGGCATTGGTACACTGCAGGTACATAACAATCAGCATGAGTATTTGGAAGTGCGCAAGGTTTCCTTTCGTTGGGTACCTCGGCTGTTGGGACTGGAGTAGAAACTGCACAGATCATGCACTTGCCGTCAACTCCAAGAGCTGTTAGCTCTAATATCCACTAATGAAACGTGAGTTGCATACTTTAATTCCGAAACAAAAAGTAAATCTAAGAAGTGACACAAACCAGAAGGACCTCTGCTTGAAGAACATTCATTCCTTCTATTAGTAAGGTAATGATTACTGTATGTTCGGATTGCGATGGGATAATCTTGGTGGATTACCTACCAAAGGAAGCCACAATCAACGCAGAATATTCTAACCTTTCGTCTAAACCACTGGAACAAGCGATCAGCAAGAACCGACCTGGAAGATGTAGGTATAACCGACCATTACTGCAACAGGATAATGCAAAACCACACCTTGTTCGCCAAATTAAAGAAGTTTTAAACCAATTGCGCTGGGAATTATTTCCACATCTACCTCATTTACTTGTCCGCCATACTGCTTCCCCCTGCACTAATTATGTAACTTATTATAAGGATGAGGAAGACAAGCTAGTTTTGTTAGCATTAAACAGAAAACAGGCAAAAGAGAAATTGCAAAGAAAATTTAGCAGCGATGAAAGAAGATATCTAAACGGCCATGATCCTGAATATAAACTTTTGACATTACAAGACACTAAAGATTATGATGACGAAATGTTTCAGTAGGTGAAAGGTTTACACTGAAGCATGCAATAACGATACCAATACAAATACTTACTCTAAAGTGGTTAATCTGTAAAGATCAAGAACTTTGTAAGAGGTCCTCTGCAAATCTCGGTTACGATTGTAAAAATGTATACGCATTTACTCGCATATAACAACAGAAAACCTTTATTATTATCGTATAATGTTGAGTATTTGCAGTGATAAAACATGACTTTCGTAAGATTCGCTTGTATACGTATAACTAAAAGATACAAAACGGGAATTGCAGAACAATACAGGAAGCGCTCACAATATAGACTTTTACAGCATTTTCTAAAGTTTAGTTTCATTGTTTTCCTTATTTTTTGACCTTCCCTTGAGCTGCAACTTTCTCCATAGCTATCTTCACCGCTATGGGATCACCCAAAAATTGCAAGCTTCCACCTTCTTCCGGGAGCAATTCTTCATCTAAACTATACACAAAAGGAATTCCAGTGGGTAGATCCAGCCCCATTATACGTTCCTCTGACATTTTATCCAGGTGCTTTACAATCCCTCGTAAACTGTTTCCATGCGCGACAATTAAAATCGATTTTCCAGCCTTGATCTCAGGAACTATAACTTGTTGCCAGTATGGCAGAGTTCTTTTAATTGTCAACTTTAGTGACTCACATGTTGGAAATTCCTTTGCTGGAGGACCATTCCTATAACGCGGATCATTAACGATGACCTCGTAGTATGGGTGGCTGGGTACCATTGTAGGTGGAGGAATGGCATAACTACGACGCCAAATGGCCACTTGTTTTTCTCCATACTTAGCAGCTGTTTCTGATTTGTTTAATCCCGTAAGGGCCCCATAGTGCCGTTCGTTTAATCTCCAAGTTCGCACAATGGGTATGCGCTGGTTAAGTACGTTGCAAATTATGTCTAGAGTTTGGTGGGCACGTGTTAGCACTGAAGTGAAGGCTATGTTAAAAGTGAAGCAACCCTGTAGAAGGGCTTTTCCAGCATTGCTTGCTTCCTTCTTCCCCTTTTCGCTTAAATCAGAATTGTACCATCCGCAAAAGAGATTCTGTTTATTCCAGACTGATTCACCATGTCTTACCATCACGACATAGTATTTTCCTGGTGTTATCTTCACTCGTGACGCGTTGTGAACAGATCTGGAGACCGTATCTAAAGGAATTTCAGGTTTTAATCCAAAAAACGATTATTTATTTATTTTATACCTACTCCAGTTCATGCTGGTAGAAGAAATTTAAAGAAGAGGTAAAGCAACTAAAATTTAGTAATATACATTAAAATTAAGTAGAGGGTAAAATTATTGATTAAAATGTCAGTTTAAAAGATGTCAGAGTTTATTTCGTAAACATCGTTTTGACGTTTCATGAAATAAAAAAAAATGTGGTTAGTTGGTTTTGAAATGACGATATCTAGATGACGATTTTCTATGCCTTTGCATTCGAGCTGTATAGGCTTATTATACCTTGCTTGCTTGCTTTGAAAGAGCGAGATCTAGGACGCGGTTTTTCAAGCATCTCTATGCATTTAGGCCACATTTGGCCCATTGTACATTCTGACTAAGAATTTTACCTAGCTGGGGTAATTCCAACTCCAGTACTGATTTTTAACGTGTCACACATCGCAGTGGCACGAGACCTACGGCTTTACTTCTTATCCGACAGAAGGCGCATTTTCAGATTTTTCCCCGCTAGAAAAATCTCGCCGACCTCAGCCAGGTTCGAAACCGCGTCCCTCGGATCTAAAGGCAAATGCGCTAACCACTAGACCACCGAGGCCGGGGCTTATTATACCTACTTTAAACAAGTCTGAAGCCACGACTTTTGAATACAGAAACACGTATGGTAACCACTATACCAATGTAGACCTGGTTTCGTGACTGTGGTCAAGTACCAATGCCTATCAACAATTTCATCAGTAATAGAAATGTTGCTTGTCTTGGTTTATTTACTTTATTTAGCAATAGTCCAACTATTGGTTTTGGATTAATTAAAATGTGAATAAAATACGAGGTTTGATAATCTCGTTCCCACACAATAAAATGAAACACAATTTAAGCAACAGGAAATGTATTTGATTTTTATGCTTAAAAACATTTATTGCAACTGTGTAATAGTTTTGGAAAATAGAGTGTAAAGCCATCCGGAAAACACTGCTTTCAATTAGACGGTTAGATTTTACTTAATAACTTTTATGTCCCAAGCTCGTTTCCATTTGAAACAGTTTTAATTTTAGGAACGAGGAAAAGCTGTGGTAAGGCCAAAGCAGCTGAATAGGGTGGGTAATCGATTTTAACAAAGCCGTGTTTAATTATAAATGACTTCACAGTCACTGCAGAATGGACAGATGCATTCGAGGAAGGCGTTGCAATAATCTCTTCATAACTTCAAGGTAGAATTGCATTATTTAAAATTTGTCCTTTAGGCACATATTCTTTACGGGTCACACTCTGTTTTTAAGAAAGTAATAACCATGGATATAATTCTAAAATATTACAAATGAAAATTTTTGAGTTTTGGTGATAGTTTTCCTATTCCTTGCATGCTCAGGCGTTTCGCCCCAGCATCGAACTACAAGGCCCATAATTCATCATCAGTGACAATGCCATTAAGAAATTGTGTAATGTCGCGACAGGTCTGAACAAAGTTTATGTAAAACTTGTTATATTGCTTCTTTATTGATATTTAACTATTTAACAAATACCTAAGAAAAAGCAAAGGTAAATCAAATACGAAACCCGTCTACCGGTGGAACGAATAAAAGAGGAAAATATACAGTGCTTTCGTAAAGTAGTGGATAAATTCTTTAAAATCGTTGAGAAAAATATTTCATAAAAATACTCGGACACGTCGATTTTTATTTTTAAATTGTCATTTAAAGATGTAATTTTCAAACCCCCACCCCTCAATCCCTAAGCCCTAGCAACACCAACTTTAAAATTTCAAATAGCAAAGTACCCCTTATGATACCTCATCTGATAGCTTTCTTTATGCTGAATACAACATAAAAAAGATTTTCAAAATCGGTTGATAAATAACGGAGATATTTACGAAAATGTATTCAAATGAAAGGGCCAATATTCGAGCAGGCGTGGATACGGCTCTAGCGATGAGTGGTAAAACAATTGAAGTTAATGTTCTCAGTACGTCCTGTAAACATTTCGATGGGTTTTGAGTAATTAAGAAAAAAAAATTTTTTTCATAAAAAAATTTTTCCATAAAAAAAATTTTTTTTTTCTGAATTACTCAAAACCCATCGAAATGTTTACAGGACGTACTGAGAACATAAACTTCAGTTGTTTTACCATTCATCGCTAGAGCCGTATCAACGCCTGCTCGAATATTGGCCCTTTCATTTGAATACATTTTCGTAAATATCTCCGTTATTTATCAACCGATTTTGAAAAACTTTTTTATGTTGTATTCAGCATAAAGAAAGCTATCAGATGAGGTATCATAAGGGGTACTTTGCTATTTGAAATTTTAAAGTTGGTGTTGCTAGGGCTTAGGGATTGAGGGGTGGGGGGTTGAAAATTACATCTTTAAATGACAATTTAAAAATAAAAATCGACGTGTCCGAGTATTTTTATGAAATATTTTTCTCAACGATTTTAAAGAATTTATCCACTACTTTACGAAAGCACTGTATATGAGAAAAAGGAGAGAAGGGACAAGAACGAACAAAAACACACAAACACCGGGACAAGGAAAAGTCCAAACCAAAGAAGAATATAAAAGGCAATAAAATAAATAAGCATGCAATAAAAAATTCAGAAAAAAGAAATGGAAGGAAATAATTAGATAGATCGACAAAGATCCGTATGGGAATTGATACAAAATTGCTACTAAAAAACTGAGATTAAAACAAAAGATATCTATGAACAAGCGAGATAGTGATAGAACTATAGAAAAACTGCCCCCAAGAGGTGAAGAACTAGATCCCCAAATATAGACATAAAAGAAGATATTAAGTATCTCGAAATGGAAGAGCTAGATGCAGTTTTAAAAGGATTACAAAATAAGACGACTCCTGCCCCAGATGGCCTAACGAATGACATAATTAAAATAGCCAATACCGCGAACAAAAACGAAGCTCTCGAGATCCTAAACAAACTAGTAGTGGAAAGTAACTTCCTGAGTGAAGAAAAGCAACCTTATATCTTATCGAAAAGCAACCCGAAAAATTCCGTTGACGTAAGTTCTGGAAAGACGTACTAATAGCATACTAAAATTGTTTCCCAATAACCCTCGATACTACAAACGCATTCATTATAAAAGAATTGATTAAAAAGAAGGTAAGCGGCTACTCAATAAAAATAATTAGCAGCTACCTAAATAAGAGGACTATCGTAATGGAAGAGCACAGGGAATACCCAGTGATTGTGTGGTGCCCTAAGGGTCAATCTTAGGCCCAAAAATATCAGAGGAAACAGAAAAATCTATAACAGCCCTGGGAAGTTTGATACCGAGAATAGATGGCCCTCGACAAAATAAAAAGAGCAATATTTGTTCCGTAGAAAACAAATTAAAGTAAACCTGAAAGGCAGCAATGAAGACTGGCAATTTTAGCAAGAAGCGCATATATAACGGTATCAACTGAGGCTCTGCATGCCCTGGTAACGATGCCGCGAATAGGCCTGATGATACAAGAGAGAGAAGACGGATATGGAAGGGAAAGGGAGAGTTAAAGCTTAATTAGGGAGGAAGTCTAAAGTAAATGGGAAGAACTGCGTAGACAAGGCACATGGAAGGCTAGGTGGACCAAAAGATTAGCAAAAGATTCGGACAGCTGGCTGAGTAGAAGCCGTGGAGAAATCAGTTATTATCTGGCCCACATGTTAAGTGTACGTGGAAGTATTATGACAACAGTGAATACGAAGATTGCATTTTCTGCGAAGAAGATAGACAACGTAGAGCATACGTTTTTCCGATACCAAAGATGGGACGAAGAGAGAAACGAAGTTACCACAAGAATGGCGAGATATATGACACCATAAACTATGGTTGAATTATGTTGTAGTCAAAAGATAATTGGAAGGTTATAGAAAACAGAAAAGATTCTGAAGGAAAAAGTTTAATGGGGAATATAGCGAAGCCAACTATATAAATTGATAAAACTCCCACTATGCCGAGGTAATGGGAAACTGGTTCCGAGATAGTCGGGAAAGAGGAGATGATAGGAGAGGACTTTTAGTTAGGAGGTCTCCCTATGGAGAAAAAAGGTTAGCTTAGGTTAGGGTAGATAAGGTTAGGTTAGGTTTAGAACATGATCTTATAGTGTTAAATCAAGGTGACACTCCTACGTTCCAGAGAAATGACTCTAAGTCTTATATAGACGTAACTATGTGCTCGCTAAATATCCTTAGGAAAGTGGAAAAAGAAAAGAAAAGGTGCGGTAGCAGCTAAAAAGGCTGGTGGAACGAAGAAATAGCAGTCCTGAGAGCTAAACGTGCGTGGACAAGAAAAAATAGAAGCCGAATTGCAGACGAGCAACAGAAAATAGGCCTGCGTCAAAGGTATAAAAACACAAAACGATATTTGAAGAACGCCATAAAGACCGCTAAAAAAAGGGGTATAGAACGTACTTTGTGAGATATTGAACCAAGGTATTTGGGACATAGACTTTAAAATACTGAATTGGTGAATAGGCAAATTGACTCTGCGCTCACCAATCATTCTGTGCGACGAACGACAAATGAATGTAGTTCGGAAGCTGTTCTCCAGACACGAGGGTAAGGGTAACCTTAGAGGAAAACCCTGCAGATATTCCGAACTGCAGGACGAATAAAATCACAGCAGCAGGTAGGAAGATGAGACCGGAGAAGGCTGTAGGACCTGATGGGATAGTACCCGAAATAGCGAAACTACTAGCGGAGAGGTACGGAGCTCTGCCGAAAGATATTGGACACAGAAATTGAGAAAGGAAAATTTCCTACAGCATGGAAGAGAGGCAAATTAACCTTAATCGACAAACCGCATAAGGAAGAGGAGGGAAATGTTTTCGACCTTTGCGCCTATTAAACGTCTTTGGGAAACTGTATGAGCATGTTTTGAATAAGAGACTGATTGAGAAAATTGAAGTGAGAGGCGGCCTGGCTGACGTACAATTTGGATTCACAAAAAGCTGATCCACAGTAGACGCAATACAGAGTGTGGTGGACATAGCCAAAGATGCAGATAGTAACAAGAGATACGCAGTGCTGGTTACCTTAGACGTTAGAAACGCCTTTAACTCGGTTACATGGACGAGTATACTAAGAGTGCTAGTGAAAAGAGAGGTCTCTCCTTACCTCAGAAATATTTTAAGTAGCTACCTACAGGATAGAGAGATACAAGTAGGGCCATAGGCACGGTTTGATATGATGTGCGACGCGCCACAGGGATCCGTCCTCGGACCAACACTGTGGAATATTATGTATGATGATGTCTTTGAAGTCGAGTTATCTGTTCAATCAACCTTGGTAGGCTATGCCGACGATCTTGCCTTGATGGTCTGCCGGAAAGAAAAGTGAGAGATTGAGGAGGACATAGAATGGTTTGTCTGAAAAATAGAAAGGTGGATGGAAAAAAATGGGCTAAAGTTTGCTATGCAGAAGAGGGAAATATTAATTCTGGCAGGAAAGAGAAAATTAAAGACAGTAAAAATAATGTTAAGAGGCAGCGAGATAAACAGCCAATCACAGGTAACGTACCTAGGTGTCACACTCGGACGAAATATAAACATGAGTGGCCACATAGAGCGAGTGGGCAAAAAGACTGAGAAAATCGTCGCGCTGAGCCGGATAATGTCCAACATCTCCATCACGCTATATGGCGCTCCAATATGGAACAAATATCTGCAAACAGGGGTACACAGGAAGAAATTGGAGAAGGTGTAAAGAAGAGCAGCCCTACGAATAGTTTGTGCCTATAGGACAGCATTCACGAAGGCAGTCCAAGTTGTGGCAGGAGTAATCCCACTACATCTCTCACTCGTACGAATTTATACTCTAGGGGCAAATGCAAGGACACAAAGAAGTGTAGTCGTAGAGGAGACGATTCAAAAATGGCAGGAAGAATGGGAGGAGGAAGCTGAAACGGCGGAATGGACTCGAAAGCTCATTAGAAACGTCAAGGCATGGGTAACACGCAATCATGGCGACATAGGGTACTACATTATCCAGTTTTTACCGAGCCATTGTTGCTTTGGCAAATATCTGCACAGAATGAAGCTCTTAGATAACGATAGTTGCGTTTACTGTAACGAGATAGATACGGTGCAACGCACAATTTTCAGATGCGAAGGATGGAGAGAAATTAAAGAATGGACGGAGCGGGACGCACAGTAAACAATATAATAGAGCTTATGCTAAGTACCAGCGATACATGGAATCGGATTGAGGCAATGATAGCGGAAATCATCTGTACAGAAGAGGAAGATGAAAGGAGAAGACAACAACGATAGATATGTAGACGAGTGCACTGCATTGAAGTAATGTTGCAAGATGATACCGATGTAATCGCACGCAAAGAAGGGGGGTGTTTGTCGGTAGGCGGTTGGGTCTTCTTCCCAGTCGAACCCGACATGTACAGACGGATTATCCCGGCGTTTTTACGCGATTGTCCCCTCTTTCCACGGAAAAAAGGTTAGGTTAGGTTAGGTACCAATATTTATTAAAAAAATTCAGCAAATCGTACGCCTACAAAGTCCTTTATAAAATCGCAAAAGAAGACTAGAAGCGTTAGATCGCACAATCTTGCAGCCCCATTTATGATCCATGCTAGAAAATGACACAGTCAGGAAATTTGATTCACTTGCAGACAACAGAACTGAAATTTGCCTGGTGTGTATGTGATAGATGTCGAATAAAACAATTTTTCGTTCGACGGTTAGAAAATGGGGCCAAATTCAAATCCCTAAGTTGAAAATGGGACACCCATACAATATTGCCTAACCTATATAATACTTGCTTGATTTTAGTCACGGACGATAATATTATTTTAGGGTACAGTCCCTGGTAATGTTAATAATGGTTGGAGGCTACGCGCTATTTAATTATTTATGTTTCCTAGTTTAACTGGCCCTCTTTTTGTAAGCAGGTTTGTTTATTAAATTCATAATACCCATTCTTATAAATGTTCTTACTAGATGCCTTTTTTACTTAGTAATTTTGTACATCAACTGAGTTTTGTTATTGGGAGATATCTAGGACGCGGTTTTCCAAGCATCGTCTTGCACTCAGGGCGTATTCTGCTCATTGTATACCCTAAATACATCGCAGTGACTAGGGATCTGTGGTCGCCAACTTTATAAGCTATTAAAGTTTATATATTTGCCGTAACATACATAAGTAAACTGCACTAACATGAATTTATTACGTTTAACAGAGAACTAAAATCATTCAAGATATTATATTGCAAGCTTAATTAGCTCTAAAACCATACTTGAATTAAACAGTATGAAATGGTTACTTTTACTTGTGATTATAAATTTATTTCAAAGACGTAAGTAATTTATGAGATATGGAAAGGACTGGCAACGTAGATTTTTTGTTTACTAAGAAAACCCTGTATTGGTGCTGTTTTTGAAAGCATAAAGACATTAAAATGACTAATATCGGATTCTCCATCCAAACACTTCAATTACTAATATGTGCTATACGCGTATGTGATCCTTCCTTTTATATTGCGTTGTTCTATTTGCAAACTATTATTTAAATATCTGACAGATTTAAAAGTATTGCTTGACTCTGTGTGCAAATGAAACCATTTCATCATCATCATGTGTCAGCGTTATTATTCCATCTTTGAACGTACGCCTCCCCTAAAATTTTCCAGTTTGTTCGATCCATTGTATTCCTCATCCACTGTACTCCTGCTATTTGTTTTATATCATCTACCCTTCTTGTACACGGTCTGCCACGAAGCCGTCTTCCTGTCCTCGGCCTCCACTCTGTTACTGTTTTGCTCCATATTGTATCCTGTGCGCATCACATGTCCGGGACATGTGATGCGCACAGAAACTACATAAATCCTTAAAATGAAAATAATTATGCAAGTAGCACTCGAGACGAAGAAGCTAAATTCAATGGAAAGCGACAGCGTCCACAATAACAAACGTATAACAAGAGGTGACTTAGTAAACGATATTAAAAAATACCGATTTGTAGCTTCTTTAGTGGAGACAATTGATGAGCATGGTAAATACAATCTGTTTTGTAGTTCTTCCATTATTGCTGAACGTTATGCGCTCTCAGCAGCTCACTGTTTTATGATAAATCGAGTAAGTTAATTCAATTTAACTAAGATTGTTTGGTGCGGACACGGATGTCTAAATGAGATTGAACTACTGTTTTTTTTTATGATTTAATCCATTTCTAGGTGGGTGTCGAAGTACGTTGTAACTCTACAGAATGGGATGGTATTTCGGGACGTATCGTTGATAAATGGTATAAACATAAAAGTTTTAACAGTGAAACGAAAGACTATGATGCAGCATTGGTACATGTAGTCAAACCATTTTCACATCAGCTTCTTATAACGGTGGCTCCTCATAACTATAAGGTATGTATCCCCTTTCTTCTTTCTTTATGTGCCCCTTGTAGTGCATGTATGGACGTAGGGTTATACCATCTAACGCCAATGCTCCCGACTTTGGACACTTTTGCAACCTGCCCAAAGCCGCCGCCTTCTTTATCTTTCCATTGGATGTGTGGTCTTCCGTCAAGTTCTCCATTGATGTAGTGAAGTTTTCCACCATCTACCGACTGTATCAGCGGACCTTTCATTTAATGTTTACCAGTCTCCGAATGCAGTCACTCTTTGTACCAGTGATCTGGCAATTAGTGGTGCTACATTATTTACAGTTCACCACTATAAATAGACATTTAACCCTTCGTGTTATTATTTCATTTCGCGCTTTGATCATTTTTATTATTATTTAGTCTTTTCTAGGAGCTTTGTTATCTTTCATATGTTGATAGGTAGAGTTGTATTGTTTTAACATTAAATTTCCTTTAGGATTTTCTTCTTCTTCGCATTATCTTTTACAGAAGAGTCATGATCTATGGTTCACTTCACTTTCAGTCATTGTTGTTGTTTTGACTACCTAGGCTTCTGCTTATATCCTGCCATCTAACTCTGCGATTAGCGTCTCTTGGCTTCTTATAAGAAGCTACAATTCACTGCTCTCACTTGGTCTGCCCGGTGTTTTGAGGATCAGCTGCTTGCTCTGGATTTCTTCATTTTCCCTCTACTATAAGGCTCTAAGAATCAAAACCGCAATACCAGCAAACAACGTTATAATAAACTAATTTAGAGAATAACTAAGGAAGATTAAAAAAGAAACGATAAAGAAGGACATTGAAGGTGGAAAAGAAATGCACTCCTTAAACTAGAAAATCAAATAATTGGAAAATAGAGTGAAAACCCAGAAAACGTACTAGAAAAAGGAACAATATAGTGATTAATGGTTGTCAGATATAAAGGGACAAATTAAAAAGTAGGTAAAAGAATCAATAGAAAGAGAAAGAAGGAGTCTATGTGGCCGTAGATAATAGCTGGTAGTTTTACACCAAAAATACAAACTTCTGAACAAAAGAGTATACATACATACTAATGATACAAGCTGAAATTTGGAAAATACCAATGGATGAAAAGCAGCGAGGAAAAACAACGAAGAGCGGGTACCAGAAACTAAAAAGTAAGGGGAAACAATAAGAGGTGTGTAGAAAA
>JABXWE010032918.1:0-17788 GCA_014611495.1 Limonius californicus
TTAAAGACGTTTCGCCAAAGTCACATTTGTCATCTTCAGGTCTTGTCGGATAACTTTCTGCTGGTGCTTCTTGTAATACGACGAAAGTCGCATTATGTAGATATATATATATATATATATATATATATATATAGGTATGGTGTGTGTGTGTGTGTCTATATAGTATATATATATATATGTGGTGTCTGTGTGTGTCTATATATATATAACCTATGTATAATGAGAAGTTGAAAATTCAGTGGTAAACTAATATTTCATAGAGTAGTGGTATGTCGTATGCAGTTATACGAAGCATTTTCGAAATTGAAATATTTATTTTGCAAACGTTCTAATTTCTCGAAGAACTGCCAACACATTTAATGTTCAAAAATATATGACTTCAGTCAAAAACGAAAGTTATATTCCACTATACAGGATGATTCACAAATAATGATGAGCCCTACAGATTTTAAATGCAACCAAACATACATTTCCCAAGACCATTAATAATTTGGGAAATTGTAGTCTACACAAAAAGGAAACATTTTTCTTCATGTCAAATGTCATGTTACATAATTCATTTTTAATAGTTTATTAATTGCTGTCAAATAGAGGTTTACACAAATTTAATAATTACATTTCTTATATGTGAACTTTCTATCTATCTATCTTCAGTTTGTTATATGTTCAAATTGAAGTAAGAATAAGAGTAATCTACGAAAATGTATGATGGGTTGCATAACAATATCATCTCAGTCCATCACCACCACTGAATAATTCTGTATAATTTCATTCAAAAATAAGACATTTAACCAAAGTATGTTTTTAAAAAACATATTTTGGATGAATGAGAAATCTAATAATAGCTTTTAAAGATTGTATAGATGCTCTGAACGTATGTACATTCCTACTGACTATTAATTTAATCAAAAGAAGATATATAGGGGCTTCTTTTGATTAAATTACTAGACGAACATATTACTAAATATAACATATTTGGACAGTTGTTATATATTCCTCTAGAACAGGTCACACATCTCCATATTAAATCCGAACTATCTTAACCACCGATGCAACGATTTGTTTAGTTACAGCTGCTCCATGCCATTTAATTTGAAAAACTCGACCCTCAAAAATTACTGTCTTTAACAGTGATATAACTTCTACCTATTCTTCTGTGTTTAGGACAATGACCTGTTAATTACATACAATGGTGAGTTTTGTGAGCCCCTTTTGCACGTATGACGGGCTAGAGTAACCCGACGAACAGAGAAAAGAAGCGCTATTAAATGACATACAACTGTCAAAAGCGGTCGTATGACAACCGGGCTTTACATGCCTTTCAAACCACGACTGGTTGCGTACGCCACCATGTTGATCTACCCATCCGAGTACTGACCAGCATGTATTGTTCTATACGGCAAAGTTTGTTAAACTCTGGCAGTAGAACCATATTAATTTATAGGAACCCCAACAAGAATCATTAAAAATGCTTACTGACTCCTTTTCGATAAAGTTGTTTCTTTAGATTTTGTGTAACTGTATTGCCAGAATTCTATCAAATATGAAAATTTAGTATTTCACACTTTCATTATAATAATACTAAAACTCGACTTATCATGTCTAAATTCCTAGATATAATTTTTGATATTAAGCTGGAAATGTTTTATACATACTTACATTTTCAATGTATTTTTAGCACAGTTTGGGCTACGTTCAGCAAGGTTGGGTTGAGTTAGGTCAGTTTACAATAGTTCAGGTTGCATTAGGTTAGGTTAAGTTATGTTAAGTTTGCCGCTCAAAATCACATGCGGATACCGAATTATATCTACGGAGGCCATACCAGTATTAGCATCGGTCACACCCATCGTCCCATACAGCTGATGGCAGAGCAAAGAAGAGCCTCCGGAAAGGATAAAGCAAGTGAGATCGAAAACAGGAATGCGGTTATGAACAAGTGGCAGGAAAGCTGGGTTAGGAACACGGGGAAAGCCACTTGGACTAAAAGGCTAATCCAAGATGTACCGCGGTGGATAGAGAGGAAGCATGTCATACGGACTATCATTTAACGCAATTTCTGAGCGGGCATGGGAGTAACAATGCATATCTGAAGAGGTTCCATATTAAAGACGATGATCTGTGTAGTTGGTGCAACGTGGTAAATACCACAGAACACACTCACTTTCACTGCAAGAGGTGGGAAGAGAAGCTAGAATTATAAGAAGACCTAGGGGTGGCACTGGTGGTGGAAAACACAATAAACGTGATGCTGGAAAGCGAAGAAAAGTGGAAGAAGATACAGACATACATGAAAGACATTACTGTAGAAAAGATTGCTAATGAAAGAAGTCAGGGCGTGATGAAGCAAATGGGGATAGGAAAGTGCGGCGCATGATGTGGCGTTAAGCGGCGACGGGTAAGTGAAAGTGAAAGAGTGAGCGCAGAGGAGGAATGCGGAGTTGTTCTCGAAGTAATGCAAGTAGTAGTTCCGAGATCAACTGGTCCGAAGAGGGGAGGGATTTTAGTGGGTAGGTCTCCCATAGATTGGGAGGAATCCCACACTTCCCCGTAGCCTATGCCTATGAAGGTTTCCCCTCCTCTAACAAAAAAGCTTGCCTAGTTTAGGTTAGGTTTGCTTCATTTGAGTTAAGGTTAGTTTAGATAAGGTAAGGTTAGATGAGTTCAGGTTGCGTTAGGCTAGGTTACATTAGGTTAGATTAAGTTACGTTAAGTTTGCCTAGCTTAGGTTAGATTTGCTTAATTTTGGTTAAGGTTAGGTTAGATTAGTTCAAGTTACATTAGTCTAGGTTACATTAGGATAGATTAAGTTACGTTAAGTTTGCGTAGCTTAGGTTGAGTTTGCATAGTTTGGGTTAAGCTAACTTAAATTAAGTTAGGTTAGGATAGGTTGCTAAAAAGAATTTAATTTTGAGTTTTCAAAATCTAAAAAATACTTAATGATAATTTGTCTGATTATGATTAAATGTGAAGTATGCTAATCAGATATTGCACGGTGTTTCATAAACCTCAAAGACTCCTAATTTCTATGCTGGGAAAACTGACTACACATTTATTTTTAATGTTGTGCAGTAATTAATCAATAATAATGTGCGTTTTATGCGATTTGTTCTACAATACTTTCTGCTGTTTGTAAATTTAATTTAGTTCTCCAATGAAATACTTTAATTACAGTAATTTTTAGGAAGCTGATCTCATAAATTACCTATTTTGGTCTTCACTGTGCTTTCCACAAAATGGCCGTATTTATGTTGCCTACAATTAACGGCAGTGGGCTACAGATTAGCGCGTTTGACTTCTACGCTAAAGATTCTGGGTTCAATTCCCAGTACCGGAACATCGGATTGTTAACGGCCGTTCTCCCTTGCAAGGCAATGGCAAACGAGTGAGGTGTTCTGCCTAATAAATCTTCTCTGGAGTAGAAGTGTCTCCATTTTCCGTAGTTCGGAGTCCACGTTAAGCTGTAGGTCCTCTATGTCTGTAGCACTTCAAACGCGCAACACTAGGAGAGAAGATCGTTACGTCTCGTAAGAGATAAAACACTCGAGGAAGACAATTGATGGTTGATAGACCATTATAGTGGTAAACATATTTAGAAGTATTTATTTGATTTAAAGTTGTGACTACATCGCACGAAAGCATATGACGTCCGTAAAAGTAAGAAGAAAATGTCCAGCCAAAAATGTTGATATACTCTAATCTAATAACGCCCACATAACCAGTCAATTTGAATGTAAAGAGAAAGAAAATGAAGAAACGATATTAATGTAGAAGTGAATTGAATCAGACTTTGTGTTATTCTCATTTTGTATTTGTCGAGAAGCATCCAATATATCTACGTATGTTTCGTATTATTGTATATTAAGCCTCTCAAGATTTAGCTTTCATGTTGACGTTTTTATAACGCTATATTTGTTTGTTCAGTATAAGGTAAAATTGCTCAGTCTGAATACATTTTAAGTAATAAAAAGATAACAGTAAAGTAACACTTTGCATTACGACTAAAAGCCCACGTATATTTAAGATGACACTGTGTTTAACGGGCGTAGAACACAACTTCCACGTTTCAATATTATTGCTTTATAATACGGAAGCATTTCTTTTCGACTCGTACTCGATGGAAGAGAAAAACATGCAGCGTTAATAATTTCAGTATTCGGTCATATCTGAAATCTCGGGATATATCTGGACGGCGACTGAAACGAAAATGGGTACTTTCTGGCGTGTTACCTAACGAGTGCGGATTGATAGGTTATCGATAATTCTTCTCTAATCTCCGAAGCTGTAGGTGAGCAGAAACTTTTTTCGACTTCACTATTCCATCGCTTTGGCGAAACGTCCAAAGTTGAGCGGCTTACACAAAACGGTGTGCGGTTTTATGGCACACGTATAGCGGTTGTGCTTTTGATTCATCTGTCAGGATTATACGGTTTTATTTTTTAAAATGATGTTATCAGGGTGCAATGTAGCGTGTTTCTCGAGTTGATTGGCTGTAGGGGATGCGCGTAGAATAAGAGGTGTTCCGCGTTCTCGAGAGGTTCAACAGCTGTCCAAACAGCGCATAGACCATAGCGGTTATGCATTGATTATCCATAATTTCCATTCCGGCACTTAAAGTCAACAAACGCGTCGTGTGCAAATTGTTCTTATTACACGAGTAGGTGCACATAAAGCCACTAAACGGCGCTAGTCGAGCGAAAGGCAGGATGGGAATCGTTTCAGCTAAGAGCGTCAAATCCTGAAGGGTAATACAGGCGCTACAGGAACAAAGCTTGCCTACCCCATTATTATGAGCTGTAGAACTAGCGACGGCTGATTGTAAAACGATTTTATAACGAGGATAAAAATATCGATAACATGTAAATTGCATACCACGCCGGAATATGGAATGAATCAAATGAACGAGCCGCTTGGCAGGTTTATTGGCTTGAGAAGGAATGTAGGGGCTGGTGATAAAATGGCTGTTCGTGGGAACAATGCGCTAGGGGACTTGTCTTGTACAATTCATGTTGCGGGTTAATTCACCAACTTCTGGAACGCCGCTTTTAACCGCATTTATTACTACATTTCGGAATAATATTTTTAAATGGGAATTTTCAAACCCCTGTACGCCTTTTTTTCTGATTACATTCTTTCATATTCGCGAAAACAATCATTAAACCAGCTAAAACGCTTCTGTTTTTCCAATAAAAGCAATGCAAATACTTCACCACTTACGTATTGTTTCAGATTTTTACAGTTATTTCATCTCTATATACCACATTGCAGTTTACACTACATCGTTGTTTGACAAATATGCATAGACTTTCTCGATTTGACCTACAATATCCACTGTCCATTAAAAAAATCAAATGTTATTAGAAACTGTTTAAATTTTAACTATTGATTTTAAAAATATCGAATGTGGCCCACACTATCCACTTTATCGACCAGATAAAATGACATACTAAAACCAGCTATTTGTATATTATAAAGTTGGAAGATCATTGGTTTGTACAAACCCTGCGAACATGACTTTGAAGGATTGCGAAAGATATGTTTAAGTACATTGTCTGGATTTCCAAGAAGTAACACGCATCCTATGGATTGTTGGAAGACCATTGGTCTATGCAAACAAACTGTTTAAATTTTAACTAATGATTTTAAAAATATCGAATGTGGCCCACTCTATCCACTTTATCGACCAGATCAAATGACATACTAAAACCAGCTATTTGTATATTATAAAGTTGGAAGATCATTGGTTTGTACAAACCCCGCGAACATGACTTTGAAGGATTGCGAAAGATATGTTTAAGTACATTGTCTGGATTTCCAAGAAGTAACACGCATCCTATGGATTGTTGGAAGACCATTGGTCTATGCAAACAAACTGTTTAAGTTTTAACTAATGATTTTAAAAATATCGAATGTGGCCCACTCTATCCACTTTATCGACCAGATCAAATGACATACTAAAACCAGCTATTTGTATATTATAAAGTTGGAAGATCATTGGTTTGTACAAACCCCGCGAACATGACTTTGAAGGATTGCGAAAGATATGTTTACGTACATTGTCTGGATTTCCAAGAAGTAACACGCATCCTATGGATTGTTGGAAGACCATTGGTCTATGCAAACAAACTGTTTAAGTTTTAACTAATGATTTTAAAAATATCTAATGTGGCCCACTCTATCCACTTTATCGACCAGATCAAATGACATACTAAAACCAGCTATTTGTATATTATAAAGTTGGAAGATCATTGGTTTGTACAAACCCCGCGAACATGACTTTGAAGGATTGCGAAAGATATGTTTAAGTACATTGTCTGGATTTCCAAGAAGTAACACGCATCCTATGGATTGTTGGAAGACCATTGGTCTATGCAAACAAACTGTTTAAGTTTTAACTAATGATTTTAAAAATATCGAATGTGGCCCACTCTATCCACTTTATCGACCAGATCAAATGACATACTAAAACCAGCTATTTGTATATTATAAAGTTGGAAGATCATTGGTTTGTACAAACCCCCCGAACGTGACTTTGAATGGTTGCGAAAGATATATTTAAATACATTGTCTGGATTTCCAGGGAGTAATACGCATCCTATGGATTGTTGGAAGACCATTGGTCTATGCAAACAAACTGTTTAGAAGTTTTAAACTAATGATTATAAAAAATATCGGAAATGTGGCCCACTCCTATCCACTTTGATCGACCAGATCAAGATGACAGTAAACTGAAACCAGCTATTTGTATAAGATCTAATAAAAGTATGGAAGATCATCATGGTTTTGTACAAAACCCCGCAGAACATGGACTTATGACAGGATTGCGAAAAAGAAATATGGTTGTAAGTAGCAATTGTCTGGATTTCCAACGAAGTAAACACGCATCCTAAATGGATAGTTGGAAGACCAATTCGGTCTAAACTGCAAACAACTAGTTTAAGTTTTAAGCCTATAATGATTTAAAAATATCGAAATGCTGGCCCACTCCTTATCCACTTTATACGACACAGATCAAATGGACATACTAAAAAACCAGCTATTGTGTAATAGATTATACAAGTTGGCAAAGATCAATTGGTTTTTACAAACCTGCCGCGAAACACATGACTATTGAAGGATTGCGAAAGAGATATGTTTAAGTACATTGTCCTGGATTCTCCAAGAAGTAACAACGCATCCTAATGGATTGTTGGGAGAAAAAACAAAGAACAACGAATTTGGTCTATGCAAACAAACTGTTAAGTTTGAAGCTAATGATTTCTAAAAAAGTATCGAAATGTGGCCCACTTCGTATCCCACTTTTCACTTCGACCCAGATCAAATGACATAGCTAAAACCAGCTAATTTGTATAATTATAACAGTTTGGAAACGTAATGCCATTGTTAGTACAAACCGACGCGAACATGACTTTGAAGGATTGCGAAAGATATGTTTACGTACATTGTCTGGATTTCCAAGAAGTAACACGCATCCTATGGATTGTTGGAAGACCATTGGTCTATGCAAACAAACTGTTTAAGTTTTAACTAATGATTTTAAAAATATCGAATGTGGCCCACTCTATCCACTTTATCGACCAGATCAAATGACATACTAAAACCAGCTATTTGTATATTATAAAGTTGGAAGATCATTGGTTTGTACAAACCCCCCGAACGTGACTTTGAATGGTTGCGAAAGATATATTTAAATACATTGTCTGGATTTCCAGGGAGTAATACGCATCCTATGGATTGTTGGAAGACCATTGGTCTATGCAAACAAACTGTTTAAATTTTAACTAATGATTTTAAAAATATCGAATGTGGCCCACTCTATCCACTTTATCGACGAGATCAAATGACATACTAAAACCAGCTATTTGTATATTATAAAGTTGAAAGATCATTGGTTTGTACAAACCCCGCGAACATGACTTTGAAGGATTGCGAAAGATATGTTTAAGTACATTGTCTGGATTTCCAAGAAGTAACACGCATCCTATGGATTGTTGGAAGACCATTGGTCTGTGCAAACTAAGGTTTTTATATCCAACCGTCACTTTGCAAAGCTGAAATCATATTCAATTCATTGTTTGGATCATAATATTATATCGTGTAGAAGTTAAGATTCATTATGCAAGCCAACGTTTTCTTTTTCGAGTATTACTTTGCAAGACTAAAAATACATTTAATTAATTTTATGGATTTACAAGGAGTAGTATGGATACTATTAATCATACCTCGGCAAAGTCGGAGTACTATTGGTGTGTACATGTCAACAGCAAGTATCGTGTGGATAGTTTCGTGAAACATTTGGAAGATTATTGATCTACCGAAGCCAAGCTTTTTCTTTTTGAATGTCACTTTTTAGGGCTGAAACCACATTCAATTTATTGTTTGGATTTAGAACAAGCATCCCGGGGAATATACCTATACAAGCCAAAGTTTTTTCCTAAACATTACTTCCAAAGTTGGAAAATCCTTGACCTATACAAGCCAATGTTTTTTTATGAACATTACCTTATAGAACTGTACACAATTCATTGTTTAGGTTTACAAGGACTAACATAATTCGGATCGTATTTTGGTAAAGTTGGAAGACCGGTGAGCATACATAAGCCAAATTTTTCTGAACATTCGTTTCCAGAGCAAAAACCATACTTAATTCATTGTTAGAATTTACAAGCAATAGCATGGATCCTGCGGATCGTATTCTGGAAAAGACCATTGGTTTATACAAGCCATCTCTTTTTCCTAAACGTTACTTTGTAGAGCTGAAAACACATTATATATATTTCCAAAGCGTAACATATAAACTGTAGATCAGATCTTGGAAAACTTGGAAGACCATTACTATCTATCAGTCTACATATTTAAACATTATTTCGCATAACTAAACAGATATTCAGCTCATCGTTTGGATTGAAAAGTAGTTGGTCTATATATACAAACCTATTTTCTAACCGTACTTTCTAAACCTGAGAAACCGAATATTTTAGTTATTTGTATTTACAAGGATTAGCACGGACCAAGGAAATATGGGTGTACCTCTAAAATACAGAGCCGGTCCAATACACTTTATTATCACAATGTAAAATTAAATAGTCTATTGTTTAGAAGATAAGAAACTTCTTCTATGGTATTAAGGAAATAACTTGAAAATTTCAACAGACAGCGATCTGGACGACGAAAGAAAATTTTGAAACCTTGTAGCCAAAGTCTTTCTTACAGCGCCTATGTTGTTCAAACTATTTTCTTCGTTACCATTTCACAATCTATTTGCATAGGTACCTACCTCTTTTGAAGTTATCAATTGAAAAAAACTGTCTACGTTTATAGAAATCTGAAAATAATTGAGTAATAGTTTAGGTTTTTCATAAATACTGAAAAAGCATGATTTGGAAAACAATGGTATGGATATATTACGTCGTCTTTTTATAATTACCATCCTATTTTCGAGAATATTCAATGCGTAAGGGACCCATGACTATAAACACATTTTTGTTTTTTTATTTAAAACATATCTGATTGTCTAATGTTTTTTATATATATAAATATGCGAAGCTGCTAATTATTCACGTAAATGATTATTGTTTTCTAGAAGGATTCCATACCAGCGATGGATTTTTTGATAATTATAGGTTGCAGAGTATTATAATCATACAATGTTTAACCGAATTTTATGAATTGGTACGACACATACAAATATACAGGGAATTTTTCTTTTTAGTGTACATTGCCTATGTATACTTTTAAAAAGAACGCGTCAATTACGCCTATTGTGTAGGCAACCAAGTATACCGACAAATAAAAAACAGAAATAAACGTCACGGTAGTTGAGAATTATTTGAGTATGAAGGTTATGTTATTGCAGTGTTTATATTAAATAAGTATTTCACCCTGTATATAGGAGGGTGTGCAGCCATTACAGATGCAAGTAGTGTATGGAAATGCATGTATTGCCTACCCAACTGTGAAGGAATGGTACCGAAAATTTAAGAATGGAAAAGAGGGGACTATAGATGAGCCGCGGCCAGGTGCACGGTGTACTTCATTAGCAAAAACAATGTGGCATGTGTGGAAGGCCTTCTTGGAGAAAATCGTCAAATTTCAGAAATTGTTGGTGCTCATGTAGGATCTGCCCATAGTACTGTTGGTAATCTGGGTTACAGCAAAGTTTGTTCGCAATGCATTCCTCGTCTCTTGTCTAATGAACAAAAATGCTTGCGAATAGGTTTATCTCTGCAACACCTCACAGACCATAGGCAAAATGGTGATGCCTTTCTTCTGTCAATAGTTGCTGGTGACGAAACCTGGTGCCATTACTACGAGCCGTTCAAGTTCACCACCACCGAAGAAGTTTAAAGCACAATCTTCTGCAGACAAGGTGATGTTTGCATTTTTTTTCGACAATGAAGGAACCTAGAGTAAATGTCAATGCACACCTGTACAATGAAACTTTAAACAAGCTCCATCAAGCAATAAGACGGAAACATCCAGGACAACTTATGCGTGGGGTCATTTTGCTGCACGATAATGCTAGACCTCATGTTGCTAATGTGGGAAAAGAAAACCTTCAACGAAAGAAATGGAGGATTTTAGAGACCGGATCTATGGCCTTGCGATTTCCATATTTTTGGACTGCTGAAAAGGGCGGTAAAAGGTCGGCATTTTAATTTTGATGCAGTACGGGTAGCTGTTCAAGACTTCTTCAATCAGAAATCACAAGAATTCTATGAGCAGGGTATACATCGGTTAGTAAAACGATGGGATAGGTACCTTAACTGTACCGGTAATTATTTGTAATTAAATTGTTGAATACAGTTTTTATAAAGCAAGGATGGGTTTAAATTGAACACACCTCATACATCCTAGAATCGTTTCCCTTTGAGAACAGTTTTCACTTTAGGTAAAAAAATGTGGCGCCAAGTCAGGTGAATAGGGTGTGTGATGAAATTCAACAACGCCGTGTGTCATACAAAATTACTTAACAATGAGTGTAGAATGGGCAGGTGTATTACATATGCGTAGAATGCATTATTTATTTCTCTTCGGAGCACACACTTTATATCGACCACATCCTGCTTATCGAAAAAGGTTACTAGCATAATTTTGATCTGGAGTTTTGCAAACGAAACATTTGGGCCCAGATGATGGTTTTCCAATCCATTGGAAAGTTTCAGGATCGTACTTTAACACCCATAACTCATCACCAGTGACAATGCAGTTGTCACGACAAATCTGTATGGTCTGCGCAATTATTCTCTATTTTGTTTATCCATAACTCTGATGAACTTTGCACAGATCTTCCTCTTTCCCAATTTCATGTTCAATTTATCGAATTGTCTCCTTATTGATGTGCAATTCATCTGCCACCATTCAACGGATTATTCATGATCTTTTGCCACAATTTCACAAACCCTTACGACCGAACCTGTATTTCGAGAGATTAACGGGCGTCTGGTTCGAGTATCACATTGAACACCTTCTAAATGTTTAGATCATTGGAACATATTAGTACAACTGAAAATGTTATCACCATACACTGTTTTCAACATTTCATAAGTTTCTGTTGGACTTTTCCCTAATTTACAGAAAAATATGATTGCTCCCTGACGACTGACAGAAACAAGATGTATGCGCTGGCTTCCTGCGCAGAACTATCAACTGTTTAATTTCACGTGACTCCAGTGGCGCAATGTCAATCCGCGAGTAAATTGCCAAAATGTACGGAGTAAGAACCTATTGTGCATTTAGTAGTTCAGCGTCTTAAGAATTTCTATTAAATCGACTGGTTTCGTTGACGTTTAATGTTTGTTTTACTGTCTGAATAATAGGAGTTCTTGCAATTAAATCTTCCATTTTTATTCGAGAAAATCTTATCGGAGTGCTGCTACAGTGCTGTTTATAACAAACAGAATCTCTAAACAAATCAAAAGTAAACACGAGTCATTTGAAACCTAGGCATACAAAAGGTAGAAAATATTTAGTTCGTAATTACGCGTTCGAAGCCGTAGCGCGGGGGTTTCCTTTCATCTCGTTTATCCATCTTGACGTCGGGGTACAAACACTACTAAAATACAGAAACGTTTTGCGGAGAAGATCAAGCCAAGCAAAACTGCGAGCGTGACTTCGAATAACTCTGCTCTACAAATATTTGGCGTGTCTGCGATCTTGCACCTGTGCATTCGGTAAGGAATACGCTAGGCAGAAGATAAGCGAATTTATTTAATTGCGTCAGAATTTTCCGCAACCACAAAGCTAGTGCTCCCTGAAAATGCGTCGCATTTCCCCTTCCGCTCGAGATGAAATAAAGTTCCGTTACTGAATAATAGTTCGTTTGCGGGTTACGTATGCACATACGGTAGAATATATAAGGCGGTGTGTCAGTTCGCATATCACATTTTAAAAACGGCCTCTGGTGACACATTCATCATGAGTAAAGCAGCGGCCATTGCTGTGTCCATGGATATCTAAATACATATGAGATTCTTCCAGTCACTAGTGATAAATGTGATCCACAATTCTATATACGAATATATTCTTTTATGAATAATGATTTTATCATTCTGTGTTTTAACGTTTTATTTAGCTCGTAGAACAAGCTGAAAGCCTCTTTATTATTTAATATTCGAAACAGACGTTTAGCGTCCTAGGTTTCTGATCAAATGAAATCCAATTTACCAATAATCTTCGAATAGTATCATTATTGATTAACAAAATGGAGACAGTAGCAGAGTAGAGCGTAACTTCTAAGATCGTATCTTGGCATAATAAATCAAGTTCTAGTCTTCTGCAAGAGCGTTCACAGATAAAATCATTCGAAGCGACGCCTTAACCACCTTAGGCTATTCTCGCGTCGGCTCGTCCCAACTGTACAATTTTATTTATGCCTCCCACATTTTTCAAACGGTATATGGCAGCAATATTTGCTCGTTAGATTAGACCACCACGGCGGGGCACTCCTGATACCTTCGGTTTACCAGATTCGCCCCGCGAAGTGGCAGTTTATCTGTTGCAAATGCGATTTTCAAATCTGGCCATGCATATGAAAAAACATTCAGCCGAATAAAGTACTTACCTATTCGAGGGTGACAATGTAAATGTGACATAATGTAAATCAGCCCTGCATCTTGAGTAGCAACCAGCATCAATACACCCCAGCATATCCACTTAGTTATTTGTTATGCATTCAACCCCAGATCTGTCGAGGTTTACAATCCGAGATCTTCGCACTTCCATCCGATGTGGTATGATTCACCTACGACCTGTTTTAGATATTCCTCAAACCGTGCGACAGATGACACAAAGACTAACAAACAGCGAAAAACTGCGGCATCGTCTTATGCACGCCGAAGAACCAATCTGCTAACAGATTGCAAACAACAGCTCCACGTACATTCTGGATGCTGATTTTCTATTTATCAAACGCCCATTGTTTAAATATTTATAGCTATTGGTCAATCTTCTCCTCCTTTTCCAATTTCGGTTTACCACTTTTTCACGATACTTGCTGACAACGAAACTATGTACATATATCCTGGTTATTTTTAGTTTTAAAATTCCTATTTGAAACATTTTGGGGCTATTCTGGAGCTGATGATTGTATTTATGAAGTAAATGCCATACTGTTTCATCCGATTGCTTATTTTAAACGAATAACACTCTATTCTCTTTTTAACCTTTCAGCATATCCCCGAAGGTTGAGCTTAGCCGCCAGAGGTCGCAAGTTAAAAGACTTGTTTATACTGAAATCAACTAGAACTGCTATGCCTATAGTTAACAACTTATTTAAGAACGCAATGTGAAAAGTAAGTTAAAGTCAAATTTAATTCGAAAAATTCTTTAAACGAAGACAGAATAATATATTTCTGGTTGCAATAAAACACCATGCTTTAAATTATCCGGAAAACAGAATCTAAGGATTAACCATTACTGTTGGGATTTAAAATGAAAAAAAAAAGTACTTCCGACCATTTGAAAACTTAGGTGCATTTTTGATATCTTTAACACAATAGGTAGAAATGTACATTTTTGGAAAAAACCGGTTTATTTTTCGCCATTATCATGCATTTTCAGACGGGAAACTTCCAAGATCCTGTATATTTATTATACTTTACTAATCTTGTAATCTTGCGTTACAAGAATATCGATTCTTGCTGCATTCATAGATACTAAATATGTAAAATGTCTTGGTGTTTCAAAAAAGCATTGTTATTATATACGAATAAACAATAAATATATATTCGTAAATATACATTTAACTTTCATAAGCAAAAACTAACCGAAGTTAACTACGCCACTGGAAAATGCAATACTAACTGCGTACGTAATATTCTAATAACAATACAATATTTTTAAATTCAAGATGGTTACGCTAATTTTGTCCAAAATTATTCTGGTGATCCCCCTCTTACAGTACTCAACTTCATTCAGAATCAGCGGCTAAAAGGCCAATTTATAGCGCAATTTATTTATTTGTTCTTAGTGTTTCCGGAAATTTATTTCGTATTCCGCAGGGTGCTAGATGGCACTGGAATATATTGGAAAATCCATTTTGCTTTATATAAGCAGCGAACCGCGATGAGATTAGTCATTATTTCAGAATTATGTGCTGTACTGCTGACTGTGTGTTCAGTGCAATAAATCAATAACAAATATTTAACGTAAAGTACGATCTACACTCGTTCTGTTAAAGATGGATAAATTTTTAAAACGGTCATTAGAGCCTTTCGCACCTGACAGTAACAAGAATACAAAGAAAAATATGTTGTACAACGATGAATATCTCAAGGATGGTTTTACCGTTATTTCCCAGAAACCCCTTTGTTGAGCCGTGTTGTCAAAAGAAAGTATCAAACCATTGAAACTTTTTTGACATTTAAATACGTCCAGACGAACAAGAAAATCCTGTAGAATTCTTTGAAAGGAAGCTAAACTCCCTCCATAAGGAGCAAGTCAGTTTTACATCAGCAACCACTACTAATGGAAAAGCTCTACTATCAAGCTATCGAGTTGCATTTCGCATTGCAAGAACCACTAAGACACATACATGTGTTGAACATCTGATTTTCCAGCAGCTGTTATAATGGTGCAAGTAATGGTTGGTGAAAAAGAGACTGACAAGTTGAAAGCAATACCCCTCTTTAATAATACTATCCAAGGAAGAATAAGTGTCATGGCAGAAGATATTCGAACACAAGTTGTTGAAAATATTAAGAACTGCATGTATGTACTTCTCATTACTTATGGACGAATCCACGGATATTTCTAACTGTGTGCAATTTACAGCATTTGTAAGATACCATACTGGACATGGTATAACAGAAGATATTTTATTTTGTACTCCAATAGAGGCCAATACCACCGAAAAAATGTTTATGCGACACTTTCATGCAAAGTACTAATTAGTACGAGACTGACTGGGCAAAAAGCGTTGCTATATGTACCGATAGCGCCATGGCTATTACAGGACGTCGATCCGGTCTTCTTGTCAGTTTAAAATAGATAATGCCAAATGCTACATGGTTACGCTGTTTTTACATCCAGAAGCTCTTGCATCAAAAACCTTTACCTTCTGAAGTGGATTATGATTTGAAGAATATCATTAAAGTGATAAATTCTATCAAGGGAAAGCATTGCAAACTCGTATTTTTCGAAAACACAGAGACAGGAGTTATTTATTCGCAAATGCTCTTTATCACACGGAAGTAAGATGGTTTCCGAGGGGTAACGTCTTAAAAATAGTTTTCCCCTTAGAAGCGAAACTTTCGAAATCGGAATATGAGAATATGTTTTCCAATTCCGTTTGGCTTCTTAGGCTGGCTTTCCTTGCGGTTATTGTCGACCACTTAAACACTGTACAGCAGTTTACAAAGCCGCGATATTAACATAATACCAACCACGGACAAAATTAACGGATTTACTTTTAAACCTGGTTTCTAGTCGACTTTAATTGGAAAGAAGAAGTTTGATGCATTCCAGCGCGTTCAAGAACTCATGGAAGACTTAGTTAAGGATGATAATATGATAAATTCTGACCACGTGTTTGCAGATGTGCAAGTTAGTTTGCACAATTTAAAACAAGAACTCATTGACTGTTTCCCCAAAGAAATTCAAAACAGTTATGACAATCACAGATGGCAACTGAAACCGCTTGTAGACAATTCCGTTGAACAAGCTGAAATTTTGACTAACATGAAAGAAAAACTTATTGAAATATCATGTGATGGAATGTTGAAACTAGACTTCTCTTCCCAGAGCGTAGATCAATTGTGGACCAGAAGAATGCAAGAATACCAACAATATCATTTGCTACATCACATTTGTGCGAATTTTGTCGAAGTTTCTCGTCTATGACTGCCATCAAAACAAAAGCAAGAAACCGCCCCGAACTTGAGAAATGTGTGTATCTAATACAGATCCAGATTTGAAAAGCTGGGACCTCGATGGGGCAGTGCGAACAAGTGCTGTCAGTCGAGGTCACAGTGAAATGTGGTTCAATCGGCCGCAGGGTCAAACCTCGGCTGATGCGACGGCCTTATTTCACTTAGTTAAGTATAGGGTGCATGTTGTATGAATGGTATATAAGGGACCTCCGCACCCCCCTGAAGTAATGCGAAAGCGTTTTCGCGGAGGAGGGGTAGTGTAAATGTTTAAAAAAGATTTGAAAAGCTCGTTTGGCTCCATATTTATCATTATTAGTATATTTATATATTATATATAATATATTTTCTACAGAAGTAAATAATCTTTTGTTCAGTGTTTAACCAAAAAAAAGGCATATTCTTAAATATTACATAATAAGTTAGTGTCAAAGATACTATTGTGATGTTATACTTATGCTGGAATATGATTCAGAAAATATTATTAAATTTAACAAATAAAATGTAATCAGTGTCTACTTTTTCATAATTCTATGATTATATTACGTTTGATAGCAAATGGATGTTACGTTTACACCTTGTCTAAAGTCCCGCCAAACGGCACTCGAGTACAGTTCCTTTAACAACATTATGATCACAACGCGTTAATGGAAGTGTATTAGCGCACCGTTATATAACGCAATTAAATATAATAAAAGCGCAAGAATTAACTGAGATTCATCTACTAAAACGAAGAAAAATTCTTTACCTAAGACATTAATTACAATATATATCTTAGAAGAATTATTCATTATTATTTTCTCTGTGTTTGTATACATTTTCAATTTAACCTGTAGTGTAATGATATATACAATTGTCATTTTTGTTTCGTAGGATTCGTGTATTACTGTTGTATTCTACAACACAATGAAATCAAAAAACAAATATTAGTAGATATCACCGAAAAGAAAGAAAGAAACATTTAAAAATGATATCAAATATACAGTATGTTGATTAAAAAATAATCAAATTAATAGTAAAAGAATATTTAACATTGGCATTTTGTAAATGAATATGAACTAGTTACAGAAATACATACAGGGTCCCTGTTAGAGATGGAACTAAAGCTCTCTTGCTGAAACGATTTTAGATATAGATTTGAAAATTGGAAAACTAGAATTTGCAATTATTTTGCATATTTTAGAGTACAGTGGTGTCAAACTCATATATGAACAAGGGTCACCAAACTCAGTATAAAAGAGTCTGCGGGCACAGATAAAAAGAGTCTCAGAAACTGTTAACGAGCAAAAAAAGTATTTTATGTATATTCGAAAAGTACTCATTTATATTTTACATTTAGTTTACCTTTACAGAATTTACAGATATTAAAAAATATATTTATATATATATATATATATATATATATATATATGTATATATATATC
>JABXWE010032919.1:0-14445 GCA_014611495.1 Limonius californicus
AAGTCCAAACTACTGATTTTATTTCAACGACATCATTGTCTACCACATTCAAACGGAAGTTATTAATAGTTTAAAAGTGAAAACCAGCAGAAATGAAAATTTCGTTTTAATTAACGATACCATCAATAAAATAGTAATTTTTTCCTGCAACACGAATTTAAAACATCTTTGTTTGTCTAAAACTATTTATGCCGATGGTACATTTAATTATTGCACTAAGTTTTTTAAGCAATTATTTACAGTGCACGGTTTTCTGAATGGGCATATTCCTCTTGTTTTCTGTTTGCTACCCGACAAGGCAACAGAATCATATGAGACAGCTTTTCGAGCGATATTTCATGAATGTGCAAGGTTACAATTCCTCCTGAAACCGACCGAAGTTGTGATTGACTTTGAAAAGGCTATTCATGCAGCCACTCTAAAGGTTTGGCCTGAAATTACCACCACAGGATGCCGTTTCCACCTTAGTCAGTCATGGTAAGTTAAGTCAAAGTTGTTTCTTATTTTACAAACTAATGTTTCTTCTTCATTTAAAAGGTTTTGCAAAATCCAGGAAGTTGGACTAAGTAGGGAGTACAAGGATGCAAATTATTCCGTGAGGAAATGGTTACACTATGTTTTTGGGCTGATTTTTTTAGAACCTTCTGAAGTTGGCGATTGTTTCGCTCTAGATCTAGCAACTACACAGCCCGCCAACACCAAGGTATCCGAATTTGCTGACTACCTAGTAGATCACTACGTAATCGAGGACAGCACTTTTCCTCCAGATTTATGGGCGTCAGCTTCTCCATGTACTACACGTACAACGAACGCATGTGAATCATTTCACTCGTATTTTAATGCTTATTTTAATTGCACACACCCTTCATTATACACCTTTATAGATGTTTTAAACAAATTTCAAAGCGAAATATATGTGAAAATGCAAAGTATTGGCACCCCAATTAATTTAAAAAATTCGGCAACACGAATGAAAGAAGAATACATGGCGCAAAAGTTAAATGACTATAAAAACGGTGTAATTCCAACTAGGCTACAATTTGTAAAAATAATATCGCACCATTTTAGTAATAAATAGTTTTATAATGTACATTAATTTTATACTATAATAAATTTATTTTCTTTGAATTATCTAATTTTTCTTTAATTCTAATATTATATTTTTAAATTATAACAGAAACTTGGTGTAACATAAATGCAAGTGTTGTTTACTAAGATTGAAATTGGCATAGAAAAGTATTTATGATTCATAATCTCATAATCCTATCGGCGCAATTTACATTTGAAATTTTGACTACCTGGCCGGCTGCGGCGCAATTTACATACCTTACCTGCGCACCCTTCAACGTCTAGCGGATTAAATATCATTAAGCGGCGCAGTTTACATAGCTCCGTATAAAAGGCTCAGTTACTAGATTAGAATCGTATTTTAATTCCGTAACAGAAGAAAATTTCTGCGAAACTGAGATAAACTCACAAAAGGCAAAATTAGTTAATTGGCGGCAACAATTTGACGATGTTCAAGTTGAAATTGAAATGTTGGATAAAGATTCGGAACAGCATGAAATGGAAAGGGAAAATTTTGAAAATACTTTTTACCGTACCTACAGAAGACAGGATAGGAAAATTATTATTAGAATTTGGAACAAGGGTAGCTGCTACAGATATTAGCACTGCACAAAGGGCACCGAACTCAAAAACACAGGCATGTGTGAAATTGCCTGAAGTAAATTTACCAAAATTTTCGGGTGCATATGACGAATGGTATCCGTTAATTTCACAATTTCACTCACTTATTGAAAACAAGGATTCGCTGGATACTATTTATAAATTTCAATATTTACAATCCTCATTAACAGGAGAAAGCGTGGAGGTGATTCAAAGTTTGGAAATGACACCGGAAAATTATTTAGTCGCATGGAAAATGCTAAAAAATACCTACGACAATAAAAGGTTCGTGGTAAATAATCATGTAAGGGCGATTGTTGAATCACCATCAATTGTTAAAGAAAATGCTATTGGTTTAAAACAATTAGTTATTGGAGTGTTAAAACACCTAAGAGCATTAGAGGCGCTCAAGCGACCAACAGAAATTTGGGATGACATAATCATTTATGTTGTAATTAGTAAATTAGATTACATAACAATTGAAGAATGGGAAAGAACGTTAAGTAAATCAAATAAGCCGAAAATTAATGAATTGTGTGACTTTATAAAACAAAAGGCGCAAGCATTAGAATCAACTTCGAAAAAATCCGCGCCACAAAACAACTTCGATAAATTTAGGCTAAACAAAAGTACAGCACATGTAATGACAAACGGTCCGCGATGTCCTATTTGCAAGCAAGAACATCTTGTATATCATTGCGAGCAGTTTAATCAAATGCCAGTAAATCAGCGAATACAAATAATTAAATCCAAGGGGCTTTGTTGAAACTGTGTAAAATCTGCAAATCATATCGCTTATGAATGTCAGGGAACTCCATGTAGAAAGTGCAATAGGAAGCACAATACTTTGTTGCATATACAATTAAAATGTAATGAAAGGCAACGTAATTATAATAAAGTCAACGAATCAACGGCTAGCACATCTTTAATTCATGCAAATCAACCTCCAATATCGTCAAATCAACTTCAAGTACCATCAACAAGTTCTAATCACAGTACTCGTCAAAATACTTTTGTTATCGACAGCAGTAGTAAATATATATGACGTAAGGAGAAAACCATACCAGTGTAGGGTACTTTTGGATTCAGGTTCACAATCGCATTTCATAACGGAAACACTTGCCAAAACCTTAGGATTAAAGTTCCGACAAACGGACATGGACGTCACAGGTGTTAACCAAACGGCAACTCAGGTAGCAAGTTCTGTAGACGTAAGGATTAAATTCCGATACACATTTCAAGTGAACATGAATTGTATAATTTTAGAGAAGATTACTAGAAGACTACCATCGGTCACGTTTTCAAAATCACAAGTAGCCATTCCATCGAATATTAATTTAGCTGATCCAAATTTCCACAAATCAGCTGAAATAGAATTATCAATTGGACCAGAAGGGTTTTGGGACTTGATGTGTATTGGGCAGATTAAATTTGAGAACAATCAACCGTGTCTTCAGAAGACACAATTAGGATGGATTATTTCGGGCAGGCTACTAGGATGTAATTTAGCATTACCGGTATCCTGCAACTTTGCTGTGAACAATGCCTTATGTGAAAAATTGGAAAAATTTTGGCAGGTAGAAGAATTTACGGAGGTTAGGAATTTAACTGTAGAAGAGCCTACCTGTGAAAATCATTTCCTAGAAACATTTAAAAGAAATAAGGAGGGACGATTTCTAGTTCAATTACCTATCAAGAACAATTTAGGTCAAGTAGGTGATTCAAAACAGATTGCACTAAAAAGATATTTAGCACTAGAACGAAAATTAAATGGGCAACCGGAGATAAAAACCGAATATACGCGGTTTATTAAGGAATATATACATCTGGGGCACATGAAATTAATCAACAATGAAAACGAAAATAGCAACAACAATATTCCCCATTTTTATTTGCCACATCATGCCGTACTCAATGTATCAAGTACCACTACAAAATTAAGGGTTGTATTCGACGGATCTGCAAAAAATTCAACGGGGGTTTCCCTCAATGACACATTAATGGTTGGGCCTGCGCTGCAACAAGATTTATTCTCAATAGTTACGCGTTTTAGAACTTTTAAATATGTATTCACAGCAGACATTGAAAAAATGTAGGCAGGTATTAATAGACAAAAAACATACTCAATTGCAAAGAATTTTATGGCGTGATGATTTCAGCGAGCATGTGAATACTTACGAACTACAAACAGTCACATACGGGACCGCGCCTGCATGGTTTTTGGCTATCAAGTCGTTACAACAATTAGCTATAGAAGAAAAAAATAATCATTTAGTTGGATCAAAAATAATACTAAGGGACTTTTATGTAGACGATCTCGTAACAGGAGCAAACACAAAGGCCGAAGCGATAAAGGTAGGAAATGAAACAATGGCGCTTCTTGCTAAAGGAGGATTTTCATTAAGAAAATGCTCATCCAATTGTCGAGATCTAATAAACGATTTACCTGACTCGTTAATTGACCTATCTATATTCATTTTGGACGAAACCGAAAGCAGTAAAACATTAGGACTGCAATGGTGCTCTAAAGATGACGTTTTGCAATACACTGTACCAAATGTAACAACCAAACGAGTTACAAAAAGACAGATTTTATCGAGAATAGCGCAATTATTCGACCCATTGGGAATAGTAGGCCCAGTAATAATTAGGGCAAAAATAATTATGCAGCAACTGTGGAGCTTAAAATTAGATTGGGATGAATCACTGCCGTCAAATATTTGCATTTTGCTGATTGCAATATGAAGAGCAACTCAGTAATTTAATAGACTTACCAATTCTACGAAGGGTTATTCAAGGTGAAGGGTTGCAAGCTGTAGAAATACATGGATTTTGTGACACTAGCGAAGCAGCGTATGGGGCATGTATTTATATAAGAATACTGATAATAAGGGCAAGCATGTAGTGCAACTTCTCTGTGCAAAGTCACGAGTAGCTTCGTTGAAAAATATATCGCTACCAAGACTCGAATTGTGCGGAGCATTATTACTATCCAGATTAGTGGCTAAAACTTTATCGAATCTTGACTTGCAAATTGCAAATACGGACTGATTCAACCATCGTTTTTAACAGGGATAAGGGCTACTGCAAGAACGTGGAATACATTGGTCGCTAATAGGGTTACCGAAGTCCAACAATTAACAAACATTATGAGTTGGAATCATGTAAATGCTGCCGACAATCCAGCCGATATTATTTCAAGAGGACTAACGTCAAATGCATGTAGGTACCTACCATTTGGTGGAATGGACCTGTTTGGCTAAAGAACGAATCCAACACATGGCTAACGTATAATTTAAAAACGCACTGCAATGACATTCCTGAAAGGCGAAGGGTGGTTGTTAATCTAGTAACCACATAACTCAAATTATATTTATTCAACAAATACAGCAGCATAACGAAACTCATACGAGTTGTAGGATTTTGTTTAAGATTTAAAAATAATGCATTGGGTCTTAAAAGAAAATAGAATCACCGGAAAATCATTAACCGCAGAAGAAATTGTATGCGCAAGAAAATGTTTAATAAAATTGGTGCAATCTCATGAATTTAATGAACTACAGGCGCTACGCAAGAACAACAAACTAAGCAATACAAGCAAACTGTTATGTTTAAATCCTTTCTTGGACGAAAATGGACTGATACGAGTTGGCGGTCGTCTGCGAAATTCAAATTTAGATTATTCAATCAAGCACCCTATTATATTACCCAAAAATCATAAGTTTACAAATTTATTGCTTCAACATGAGCATCAGAAACAATTGTACGCAGGGGCTCACGCTACGTTAGCAGCAATTAGAAATAAATACTGGCCAATAGCAGGGTTAAATACCATTACGAAGATTATTAGAAATAGCTTGAAATGTTTTAAGGCAAGACCTGTTCCGGATATTATGGGTGACTTACCGAGTAACAGATTACAACAAGTTAGACCATTTATAAATTGCGGAATTGATTACTTGGTCCTTTTCTTATAAAGGAATCGAAACGCAAATCCGCAAAATTATCAAAGGCGTATGGGGCAATATTTGTCTGCTTTTCTACAAAGGCAGTACACATCGAATTGGTCAGTGATCTGTCAACTGAAGCGTTTATAGCGTGTTTGAAACGTTTTATGGCACGCCGAGGAAAGGTGTCCAGCATTTATTCGGGCAATGCTACAAATTTCGTAGGGGCTAACAGAGAACTTAAGGAATTAAAAGAATTATTTCGAAAGCAAGATCATCAAGTTATGGTTCAAGAATTTTTAGCCAATGACAATATTACGTGGCACTTTAATCCGCCAAGGTCGCCACATTTTGGGGGTTTATGGGAAGCCGCAGTAAAATCCACCAAAACGCATTTAAAACGTGTTGCCGGTCAGGCTTCTCTAACTTTTGATGAACTATATACGTTATTAATTCAAATAGAAGCCGTTTTAAATTCAAGACCTATAATCCCAATTTCCAATGATCCTAACGATTTATCCTGTTTGGCTCCTGCTCATTTTTTGATTGGAGACCCTCTAGTAAATGTTGCGGAACCAAACATTGGTTCAATTCCTGTCAATCGCTTGTCGCATTGGCAAAAGATTGAGCAAATCAAATAGCACTCTTGGAACCGGTGGTACAAGGAGTACCTGCATCATCTGCAACAACGAAGAAGATGGAAGGCAACCAAGGGAGAACAATTGCGACCTGGGCAATTAGTGATCATCCAGGAAGACAACGTTCCTCCACCTGTTTGGATTATGGGCCGCATCGAGGAGGTGCATCCAGGTAGTGACGGGGTTGTTCGAACTGCCACAGTTCGTACTTACAAAAACATTCTAAAACGGGCGGCTAATACATTGTGCATTTTACCAGTGGAAAATTGAAGTTTTAGTTTATATATAGTTTATGTGTTGACATTAGGTGGTTTATAAGGGCCATTAGGATTTTAAGGTTTTTAAATTATATTTGGTAGCATATTATTGTATATTTATTATGTGGTCTCTATTGTGTTGAATTATATTTTTATTTATAGTTCTTGAAAGCTAGGGCTTTCAAGGGGGCCGGGATGTTTGTGTCCTAAGAAATAGCAAGTGGAACTTTCCAGTGGGAACAACAGGCAGGAAGGGCGGGGTGGTAAAATCCTTTTAGCGGCGTTTTTAGGTACTTGCACTTTGAGGGTAAAATGACCAGTTGCTTTAAGGGCTTGTAACATTAAGCACGTACAAACATTTCTCATCGGGTACAACCATTATTCATTTTTTGATCGATCTTGAAAATAGTTTTTTTTTGTTCGTTATTGTTATAAATTTATTATTGTAAGGTAGTGTAAATATTAAAATCATAGCTCCAATTGTTGTGGTTTTTTTTATACTAATCATCGAAATACTGAGTCGATTTACAACCGATTCGCACAGGCAGCAATAATCTGATTTGCCTCAGGTGGCAATTTTAGGGCCTGTTTAAACGACAGTATTCCAAAAGTTTCTGTCAATTCTCTTTATACTTAAATATGGTCTGTACTTACCACCACCTTGACGAAGACAGTTAGAGGGTGGTTGGTTTTCTTGATCACCGCTTCTCTTACTATACATGTTGAAGGCTAATTTGGAAAACATGAATATGGAACCAAATGTGCAGCTTGGTTCGATTTCAAGGATGAAGTAATTCCCTTCACCCCTCTTCCCGCCAACTACATCAGTACTACAACATGGTTACCACACTGTAGTTACTAGAAATCATAGACTAGTTCCAGTTAAATTAATTTAAAATAAACATCAATTAATATTTGCTAAAGATGTTAACTTAGTGTTCTCACAATGATAAAAATATAAAAACTTTTTTATACACGATAATAGCAATTATGTACCGAATGATTTGTAATAGCAACCAGCTTGTTCAACATTCAATATGAATTGTCTATATGTATTTATGCGTCGAGAAGGAGAATTCTCGGTTATCGCTCCACGGAGATCGAAAATTTGGTAGTTATTTGTTATGTTCGTTTGATTTTGCCACTTTATCCGAATCGAAGTTTCATTTTAATTGCCGCTCTTAAGCCGATTACTATATTATTATTTCGCAAATACAGTTTGGTGTGGCCCTTTTTTTTTGTTATCATGTAGAATTGCCGATTAACATTTTGTCTACGCGCTTAACCTGGAAATTTCTTGCCCTTTGAGTCCTACGTGTTAAATTGTTCTAGAATACTTGTAACATATTTCGTAATGTGGTGAAACATTTTCGGCAGATGCATATTGGCATGCTGATTTGCTTGATTAAGGTAGAAATTCGTGTTTATAATGTGTCAAATTTCTTCTAGAATTTCAACCAAGACGCTTCCTGTGGTGGTTAATATCTTTTAGACGATAAATAACAACAAACAGACATATTAGCACTTTTATGCCGAGTAAGAAACTCTAATACAATAATAATGCGCATCTGTGCCTACTTGGAATTAATAAACGAACAAAATTCTTCCTCTAAACTACAGAGTATGACAACAAGGAAATTATTTTTGGTTGTTGGTGGAGGCGCCCGATTATTTTCCTATGGTGCAAAATCTGAAGGTTCACAAATCTATAGATTGCATTTCCCGCACGTATGTTACAAATAAATTATGTACGGCAAAATATCTATTTTAACTATCATGCATGTGTGGTTTACTTACGGAAACCTAGCCACCCATAGAAGTTTTGCTTCTTGAACGATTTTGTTTTTGTGGCCAGATTCCCTCTAGCTACAGTTTGCTTCTTCGTGTCTGTTAATTGTTCGTAAGTTTCTGCTCTAGCTTTTCTTGAAGTTATCTCCAGTTACAAAAACTTTACAACTGTCGGCAGGAAGTCTCTGATGTTTTCGGATAACGGGTAAAATATTCGGTTTAGTCACTTTTTTCGGGATTTTTCCTTGAATTGTTTAGTGATTAGGAGAATATATTCCACACATAGTTCTCTCGCCGAAGTCTTCTAAATATTGGCAGATTCATCCTTCGGGTGCTGTGCACTTTTAGGTAATTAGCAAAATATTTATTGAAACTTGCCTTTATCTGCCAGCAATTTGCTGAAAACTTCTAGACGTTGACATTTTTACTTGGTTTTTGGTCCAGGTGTTCTCGATTAATTATTCTAGCGATTTGTAGAATATATATTTTAGAGTTCCTTCGAATGGTTTTATTCGCCGAAAGCTTCTAGTTGTTGGGAAAGTGTCTATTTCGTCTGTCCTGTGCGGATAGTTCATTGCTCGAAACCAGATGTAATGTTTGAAGAATCTGATCATTTTAAGATACGTTTAACATGTTAAAACCTTTCGGTTGTTGACAGAATGTATACTCCAGTTTTGCCCCAGATAGCACTTAGTAAAGTATCTATACATGTTTTCCTTCAAGCGTACTATAGGCACTAAAACCTTCTGATGGTTTACATTGTTGTGTTAGAGACGTTTTATAGTTGGTCTAACTTTCAGGTAACTGGTAACCTGTATATTCCAGTTTAAATTATTATTCGCCAAGAACGCAACATAAGTTAAACACATATCTTCAAATGAGGGTTTTCTCTAATATTTCCAAATATAAAACATGAAAACTAAAGATAAAAACTATACTTACTTAGAACTGGTTTTTGATTTGCAAACTTCGGCTAATTTGTGCTTCACATTAAGGTTGTAAGATTGTACACATGTCTGTCTTCAGCCATCGTTAGTACTCTGAAATAGGCAATATGTCGGTGTGTAATGTGTCTGCTCAACCTGTTTCCTTGAAACAGTACATTGGATGAAAGTCTTACAATTTAAAATTTATTATAATTGAATCGAATATATGGAAAAGTGTGAACCGACGAATTCTGCAAATTGTTGTCAAAAATAACTGAATATGCTAATCGAGTTAGATGTAAGATTATGCTAAGCGGCTTTCTTTTGTTTATGATTCTCATCTCGCCCTTTTCCCCCGACTCAGCACATTTCGTGTTCATGACAAGTCTAGCCTACCCGACCCTTGAATAATCGACCTTCATTTAAAAGCAGTGCACAACAAAATCCCTAGAAATCAAACCCTGCGAATTTTATACAATAACTGTAAAATTAAGCAACCGCTTTAGCCACTATCCATCGAGGCCCCTGGTTTTCGTTAATGCATGAATGAAACGAAATTATCCACAAAAGTTTGGTATGCTGCAAAATAATTATATAAGGACCGCATCACAACAATATACCTAATGTTCAGCAAATAAGTGAAATTAATAAGCAATAAAATATTTAATTGGTGCAACTAAAAACGCAAGATCAATTAAAAATATAAAATTTCGACTTATTTTCCAATCAAATGAAATACATTGGGCATCTTTTCAAAATTCCTGTTATAACACGGAAATATAACATGTTTAATGTAACTGTACATTTTTAACGGTTTCCTTTTTATAGATATTTTAGATATGACATATTTGATTGAACTGAATTTTTACAATTATATTCAGGTTTCGTTATAAGAGCGATATGGTACAATACATGTGACTCAGCATCTAACTAGTGTTTACAAGATACTCTGATATGGACATTCCAAAGTTTGATATCATACGTGTATGTAACTTATTTTCTTGCTCGAAATATCTTTCATTTTAAAACTTGATTTAATTATTTGAATTTTGCTGTATTAACTTGTGCTAATGGCAGTATCAAACTATGTTTATAGAAACATGTGGAGAATACCAACAAAAATTGTCTTAACGTGTGGTTTATAGTTTTACTCTCGGCTTTAATTTTAACACTTTGCGTACAGGGTGGAGAATATTTAATTATACATAGATAAATAAACTATGTGAACTAAAAGCAAAACATTTCTTATCACCGATACATAATTATAATGTATATGTTATGGTAAATGTAAGAAACTGGTGAATATTTATAATAGTCGGTTAATATTCATAATAACCAACAGCTCTAGTTAATGTAAGAAATTTGGCAGGTTATTCACGTTCACCGGTAATTATATATAGTTTGATAAATACTTAATACACAAATGTAAATTAATTACTTCTACCGGTATTTTTTTTTATAATTGTGTATGTAGTACATAGCCAGTTTAAAATATGTACTGAACATAATGAGAAAACATAAAGAAAATGCGAATAGGTTAGGTTGGGTTAGTTAGGATTAAAGCTTTTCATTAGATTTACTACTGCGTACCCAGTATTATACAGGGTGACGTAATCGTGCGATTTTGTTTCCTAATGTCTCTATTGCAGCAGCAGCTTGAAGAAAACTTTAATTACAAACCTTGTTTGTTTGACTACTGTGCACGGCCTAAAATTATTGCTGACTGTACACGATGCTTTGTTGTACAGTGGACGACTTTTTTAGTTTAAATAGTACATTCTATATATTATTACATTTTTGATTTCTATTTTTCTTATCTTTACAACAATATAGAATTTTAGGTATCTATCGCTAATGATTTGGGTAATAATTAACATTTTCTTAAATTTTTAAAGAATGGCGTGCAATTTTTCAACTTTATTTCGCAGTTTACACAGACGTTTTTTCAGATAGGTGCCGTACTGCGCAGACTTTAAATATCCTGTAGAGAATATTCCTAATTTACAACTACATTCAATAAAATTTAACTCGTTATTTCTCATATTTTCAAGTGGAATCATATACAATGCGGTCGTAAAATGTCCTTCCTCCCACGTTTGAACCACTTGATATTTCTTCACAAAATTTTGTGTGCTTTAATTGGAAGCTAAATACTACTTTTTAGTACATATTTAAATTTTACAACTTTCAAAATAGCGGCTAGGCCCCATTTTAAAATATTTTTTAAATGGCAACGGGGGCCGAGTGACACCCCATTTAAAAGGTCTCTTTGAGTAGAATATAATTCTATATTTTGGGGAAATTTTATAGATTCAAAAACAAATGACAGACTTCCAAATTATCTGTTTCTGATATTAAGCAAAACACAACAAAATGTAGCAGGCGAAACAACAGAAGTAAAACAATAGAAATAATTAGTCTTTCTGTTCTGTCACTTTAATTAATATTGAATGTTAAAACCGGTGATAGTAACAATAATTATGGTGAATGTTCGAAGTTTGCAGAAAAAAATTAAGCAGTTTTTATTTTTGCTGAAGCCAATCGCAATTTTCACGAAGCCGAAAGAATATTTAAGGAACGTTTTCCCGAACGTCCTCTTTCGAGGATGTTTGTAAGAGAACTTGTGCAAAAATTTATTAACACTGAAAGTGTGCAAAACAGGAAAGACTCTGGACGATCAGCAATTTCAGAAGACAAACAAATTCGGATAGTCGGTGAAATGCTAGTACATTTTCAACAGTGAACTTCACTTGTAGCTGCAATATGTGACGTATAGGCGACCACTGTCAAAAAGCTTTTAAAGCGGCATACGTTCCAGCTATACAAAATGCAGATTTTACACCAGTTGATTGAAAATGATTCAGATAGACGCAGTGAATGACCGTCATGACTTAAACCATTGCAAGAAACCCACCCTATCTTCGCAATTCTGTTTTAGTGACACATGCACATTTTTTTAAATGGGTTTGTTAACAGACAAAATGTAAGATATTGGGGCAATGAAAATCCTCATGTTTTCCGGGAAGGTCGTACCCCATTTCGGGAAAAATTGAATGTGTTGTGGATAGGAATACTTGGCGACCATATCGTAAGTCCCTTATTTATCGACGGAAATCTTACTAGATAATTGTACTTGAACATGCTGGAAAACCTCATCAATCCGTTAATAGTTGAGGTTGCTGAAAATAATCCAAACGAATTGGACATGGATATCATATTCCAGCAAGATGGCGCTCTTCCGCATTGTAGCAGACAAGTTCGCAATTATCTAGATGCACCGTATCCTCGACGGCGGATTGGTCTTCGTGGTCCAACAAAATGGCCTCCGCAATCCTCTGACTTGACTCCGTTGGACTTTTTTTGTGGGGGTATCTTAAACCGAAAGTTTTTCAAACAGAACCCGATTCCCTTTTGGATTTACGACGGAAAATAACAGAGGCTTGTGCAAATATCAGAGTTGAAACTTTCCAGAAAGTACGGGAAAACATATTAAATAGGTTTTTCTATTGCCAAGAAGTTCAAGGAGCACACTTTGAACACTATAGATATTTTTTTTATAAAAGTCAAGGATCAGACGCAGAATTAAAATACTTTCTAAATGAGGTGTCACTCGATTCCCATTGCCATTTAAAAAAATAGTTCAAGATGGCTTCTAGCCGTCATTTTGAAAATGATAAAATTTAAATATGGTCTAAGAAGTACTATTTAGCCTCCCATTAAAGCACACAAAATTTTGTGAAGAAATATCAAGTCGTTAGTCAAGTTAGTAGGGAGGGCGAGGACATTCTACGATCGCACTGTCTGTATTTTCGAGCTTGTCGTTCAATGACCTTTACACGTATGTACGATTTCATACGATTTGCGTTTTTAGTTTTTGGAAAATATTTAGAAATTATTAAAAAGCTAATACAAAAGGAAACAAAAAAGGTGGTAATAAAATGTAATTTTATTTTATACTAAAAAATATATTAATGAATATAGTATTTTATAAAAGTTGAGTTATTTACCGAGCTTTAAACAAAGATTTCTATGATTTACCGCGCTTTTTGGAACAAAAACGATATTAAACAAAAAAGCAACCAATCATCAGGTTTTCGTTAAAACAGATGCTAACTGTCAACAAACTAGCAATTTGTTGTGTAATTAGCTGTATGGTTGAAAATTTAGTTATTCTAGTGCGTGTAATATGAATTTTTCAAGATATGAAATTGTTGATATGGTATTTATATTGGGGGGGAATTGTTTATTAGCTTCCAGAGTTTACGTTGGACCTTTCCCAGAACAAAGACATCCCAGTGTCTTGGCTTTCAAACGATTTCGATAATTGCCGGTAAATGTAATAAATTCGTTTAAATATAAAGAAATTTATTACATTTACCTGATTTCCTGGTGACTATAAATAATTACCGGTTATGCATAATCTCCGACTGATTTACATTTACCCTAACATATAGGTACAATGTGAAATAACACAATGTTATGAATTATTGTATATCATACAAATACAGCGTAAACAAATAAAATCATCTAAGAAAGTTATACCACGTAAAACTCATCAGCCAATTTTTTTCCAGAAACCTGTGAATGTCGGGGCGTTGAAAAAAGTTATATATATATATATATATATATATATATATACACATGTTTTTATCAAACTGACACCCTGCACAATGAATGTATAATTGACACCCAATTTATACACTGTATATAAATTCTTGATAACCTGGCACTCGTATAAAAAATAGCAATATAGCACCCTTTCTATATACAGTTATTACATAAATAATCGTTCAAGTGGCACCTTCCAACGTTGCCACTCTATTGGGTGTCGAGTTACCATTTCTTATTAAAACATTGACTACCAATATCCAATAAGTGGGACGATGCAGTATTTCCATGTCTAGCTTTAGATGCATGAAATTTGACGGGGTCGAGGGGGGTTGTGTTTAATTAATTATTGAGAGCATATTTACGGGTCATCCAAACTCCATATTTTGACTCGCTCAGTATCCTGTTGTTTATAAGTAAAATATCAACCCTCTCGTACCACCTCCCGGGATAAACAAATTTTGAAGAATTAGTACCAATTTGTTAATATTTAGTGCGTGTTTTAATATTATAGATAATTTCCCTCATTTTTTATTAACCAATAATAAGTCTCTATTTCGAATTTATCCACCAATTAGGCTGGTATTATACTGGTAATACCCCTAGGGAAATT
>JABXWE010032922.1:0-24505 GCA_014611495.1 Limonius californicus
TGTGTTTCCTGTTTTAGAGATCACTACTGCCAGATATTTGTAGTTATCACATGCAGCTATTGTATTATCTTCTATTTGCAGATCCTCATTACGTTCTCCTATTACTAGGTAGTTTGTTTTTCCAAAGTTTATGTCAAGGCCCCATATCGAGTACGTCTCTTTTAATTTCCTCAACATATAAGATGTATCGTCAGTGTCCGCTGAAATCACAGCCCGATCATCGGCAAAAAGCAAGGTGTACAAATACCCTTCATTTATCGAAATCCTCATGGCATGACACTTTCTATTCCACTCCTTCACTCCTGTCACATACATTTTGAACAAATTTGGAGATAAATAACACCCTTGTCTTAAACCTTTAATCGTTTTAAATGCTTCCAATATCAGATTTTTATTTTATTTTATTATTACGCTAATGCAGTCCCGATAGATATTTTTTATAGCATTTTGGTATGTTTGGTGTATCTGGGCTTTCTTTATGACTTCGAATAGCCGGTGACGTGGTATCATAATAAATACTCTGTTCAATTAATTAAATATTGGAAAAATTACATAACTGAATCCTAATCACAAATTTATATCGAATTACCAAAACAGTAATTGTTCATATCATATAATATTCCTCAGTGCAGTATTTTTCATGTGGACATCGACATCCCTGTATTTTTTTTCTTTTGTGGGCAAGCAACTAGTTGTTCATAGATACACATCAACAATATTTACAGAAACACTGTATATTTAAGTTACAGAATTTATCCCAGTTAAAAATTTCCACACGGTAGGTCAACTAGTTTTCATCTGTCCAAGGTTCGAAAATATCTAACAATCGAACATCTCTGTTAAAATTCAATTTTTCTGAAAATACTGCAATTAACAAATATTTTAAGTATTAGTTTAGATAAAACTGAGTGTCTACGAATGTCCACTGCAGCCGAAATATTAAGAAGTATTTTAGATATTTCTTGCTACAAGTTTAACGGTTTCGTCATGTTCGTTAAAAATTCCATCAGAAGAGAAGCTGTTGGCGATCAGAAAACTCTTTCATTCTATGTTTGAAAAAATTATGATTAATCAGTTTTAACGTATTTTATGGCATTTCGCGAATTATTAAAACTACAAGGTATTCAAACATCTGTTAAACAATTTTAACTTCCCTTTATTTCGATTAAATAATATATTTCCAGTAAAACACGGAAAATTCGATTTATATAAATTCGGCAAAACGGTTCGCGTGACTTGAAAGTTCTGAATATAAAAGTGAATTGCGAAGTGATAGCTCTATCGTGTTTTCAGCGTGTAAATAAGTATGGGAAAGACACGAAGGTATCGGTCGGATGAACACGCTTACGCATACAATGTACTGTTCAGGAACTAGGCTATATCCCGCTGGTATCAAAGTAATATGTCGATCAGGCAGATCTTACTTTCCATTGTTTGGTTTATATCTTCTCGTTCTTCCTTCTGCCCTCTAGCACGCATGATTTATTAAAGACGAGGCCGAACACCTAATAAATGCGCACCCTGCCAAGGAAGCAAAAAGAATTTTTGAATTCCCATTCTCCATTCCTAGCCAATGATTGGTAAAATACAATAAAGTAAAATAAGAGAAAGGCGCTTTTTTTCATAGTCACCTACAATAAACGATTGTATTATCAGTTTACTCTACGCAACATATTAAAAGTGTGAGCATTTCTCGTCAGTTTGAAATGTGGAGTTATGTGTGTTATAGATCCACAACTAACAGATGTGTGTTAACATCGACAAATTTATATTTATTACGTTTGTCCATAGAAAGGTTTACTCTTCAATTATACGGTTTTTCCATATTTGCGTGTTTTCATTATTTTTTCGGTTATCTCCGCGTGCTTCGGGAGATTGATTGCTTGTTTAGATAATCGGGTCTATGAAAAAACATATAATAAACCTCTAGTTTATTCCTGAACCAACATCTAAATAATACGAAAGAGTTACGAACACGTAGCAAGATAACGTTTGAATCCCAAAATTTGCGCAGGCTTAACCATGAGGCTGGATGAATATTTATCTCGATGGGCTTTAATTAGTGATTTATGAAATACTGTTCGTACATTAATGATGCTTCTCGTAGTTTTAAGCGCGGGCTTACGAAGTACAAGATGTATTAATATCACTGTGCAGTTTCTTATGAGCGGCGGTTTTCATAGCACAATCTCTATACGGAAACGTTCCTAGGCTGAGGAAGCGGAACAGGCTCGAGCATTCTCCCATTCCTTCTCTTTGGCGAAATGTGGGGCATGCACATCGAAACCATCCGGCCGAACTAGGAGAGCAATTTCAGTTATAACGGGCCTTGTTCAAGCTTTTCTAACATTTAAAATAAAAACGAGCCGCTCCGAAACGGAAAACGTTTTAAAATATATTATCGTATATTTTTCTGCAGGTAACGGTATTCACATAAAAAAAAGCACCGGAAAGTCCTTTTTTGCTGCAAACGAACTACGACATTGAAAACAAAAATTTGACACGTTCTGGCAATTTTTAGGAGTTTCATACAAAAAAAACGGAGAAGTAGAACTCGTGGTCTACACGATACGCTTTGTTTGGCAGTTTAATAAAAAATGATGAATAGGCTGCAGGAAGATATAAATTATGTATTTAACATAAGTATATTTGGTGTACAGATAAATAATTTTTTTGTTCGCAACGAATTCGGAGTTGGGTAAGTTTATCATGTAAACGTACCGAAGATGTTGATATCGTGATCAACTAGGAATGGCTAATTCTAGGAAGGCTGGAGTGCAAAGAAATCTAAACATAACACGTCGTTTCGGAGCACTGTATGACTATTTAAACGACGAGTAGCACATACTAATGATGACGTATCTAGAATGAAATCATTCGAAATATTCGATTATGCATATATTTCGAGATATTTCAAGATGCGAGTAATACATTCGAATGATAGAAGCTTCTCGAATACGTTCGCAGCGATATGCGCATCTCGAATAAAATAATTCGAAATATTCGATTATGCATGCATCTCCAAGATGCGAGTAATTCATTCGATTGATAAAAACTTCTCGAGTAGGTACGTTCGTAGCGATGAGCGCATCTCGAATGAAATAATTCGAAATATTTGATTATGCATGCACCTCAGCGGTACGAATAATTCGTTCGAATTATAAAAACCTCTCGAATACGTTCACCTCAACGCGCGTGTCTTGAATGAAATAATTCCAAATATTCGATTATTCTCTTTTATTATTATTATTTTATTATTATTCGCATATCTCCGAGATGCGAGTAATTCATTCGATTGATAAAATCTTCTTGAATACGTTCGCAACGATGAGCGTATTTCGAATGAAACAATTCAAAATATTCGATTATGCATGCATCTCCGCGGTGCGGATAATTTATTCGAATTATAAAAACCTCTCGAATACGTTCCCCTAAACGCGCGCGTCTCGAATGCGAGTAATTCATTTGAATGATAAAAACTTCTCGAATACGTTCGTAGCGAACGACATACGAGTACTTCATTGGAATAATGGAAACTTCTTGAATACGTTCGTAGTAACGTCGCATTTCGAATGAAATAATTCGAAATATTCGATTATGTGTGCATCTCTTAGATGCGAGTAATTCATTCGAATGATGAAAGCTTCTCCAACTACATTCGTAGCGACGCTCGCATCTCGAATGAAATAATTTGAAATATACGATTATCCATACATCTCCGAGATGCGAGTAATTCATTAGAATGATACAAGCCTCTCGAACTACGTTCGTGGCGAAGCGCGTATCTCGAATAAGATAATTTGATTATGCATATATCATGAGATATCTGGAGCTGCGACTAATTCATTCGAATGATAAAAGCTTCTCGAATACGTTTATAGCAACGCGCGCATCTCGAATGAAATAATTCTAAATATTCGATTATGCATGCATAATCGAAATATCGTTTCTGTCGGTATATAATCTGCGTAATAATCGAATGGATTTGTAATTCGAGAAGATACTAAAAAATAAACTACAAAGTATCATATTTGACCTATTTTGTGTGATGGGGTCGCATGTGCAACTGAGTTAGCAAAATAAGTTTCTACAGTTTCGAGCAGGGCAGGCTTAAGTTACGATTATTTAGTTCTACTTTACCATACTTAAATTAAAAAATATTAATTGTAGAATTTTTAAATTGATTATTATTCAATTTGTCGCTGTTTAAAAATATTAAATAAACCACATTTTTTTATCTGAAACAGTTACGATCATTTGGAATCTGTCCGGCTCTTGATATTACCTTTCCGTCTAAAACGTTTAGTGGCTAAATTGGTCGTCATTATTACGCTTATAATGATATAGACTATTAATCAATTATGTTAAAATAATTAGAAATTATTTTATAACTTATAATATTACAGAGACAATCATCAAACGGCATTTACAATCAGGTTAATCTTACAATGTGACGAAATTTAAATAAATACAGAACAGAATCCAGTCGAAAAGGGAAAAAGCAATTCGAGACAGAAGCAGGAGTACCAGAGAGTCATCATTCAAAAGGCAGGATGCCAGCTCGCATTGCTTAAATGGGGGTGCATTTTGGATTCCAATGATCAATTCGAATAAATTTCTCGATTATTAAAATCATTCGAATACCAATCAATAGATTATTGAAATCATTCGATTACGCCCATCACTAGCACACACATACGAGTTCCACTTACTTTATAATAATATTTATGTTAATCTATGTAACTGTGGGCGTAATTTTGCATTACTCAGTACTGATATATAATTGTAAGTTACCGCCAATAGTTGATATTTTTACATCGTGTATTACTTTGATTGCTCCATACGTTTCAGTTATTATGGGATTGAGTTCCAATGATTCCTCGTTTTCAGCGGGACATCCAAATTTTCACTGTAGTTGTTCATTTACCATGGTTGATGGTGTATTTCAGGCGATGTAATGCCGAAGAGGTCAATTCTAATGGAATTTGCCTAAATAGGACGTGAGAAATAACAATTATAAAAACTTTCATTCTGAAGGGTGCGGATGTAAATCACTTTTGTAGAGGATTAATTGTTCGTAGGAATGAATAAAATACCCATAATGATGATTGCAACATAATTTTCCTAAAGAGGGTGCCAAAAATAACATTTGTACGCTATAGTCGATAATTTTACAATAAATCACCTTCGTAATTGTAGGGGCCGTTCAAATTTCTTGTTGGTTATGTATTCAATATTTCTTCAACTAGCCGCCTGTGTATTTCACGGCATTGATAATCTTGGTTAGGACAATCATTCTCGATAGTTGTTTACACGGTATTAAACTCTACCATCACAATAACATCCTTACGGTCGGTGTTTTTCAATTTAATTCGAAATCAAATCCATAGTATAAATCATCGTTGTTAAATATTGTAGTCACAAATTTATTAGGAAAAGTGTTGTAAGTGCTCACCAGGATAATATATGTAGCGACGATTCTTTTGCAAATGATCGCTTAATAGTCAACTGTCGGAACTAATAGAATACAAAACAATCTTCGCATATATTGTAAACTCGACGTTCCTCGTTGAACCGAAAGCTGTGTTGGTTCGATACAAATACGAACAAATACGCACATTATATATATAATGGGCGTCCAAAGCCAGGGTTGCTATTAAAGCAGGTTTAAGCTAGCGAAAAAGTCGCGGCAGTGAGAGGAAATACCGAAATAATATATAATATAATAAAGATCCGGTAGCAGCCTTAAACCATTGAAGGTGTACAAAATAACAAATAAGGTTACCATAATCAAATTTATACATAAAACTTTGATCGTTGTTTGTTCCTCTTGGATATTTTTCAAAATTTCCTGGTAATCTTGGATATGGATATTTGAAAGCCTTAAGATGAAATAGTACGGGATCATCAATTATGTGTAAACAGTTCGATTCTCTAACTATTATCCAAAATGAGAAGCTGAAATTCCGAGTCTAAGGCTGCTAAGACTGCACGGGTAGAACGACATCCTGGTTGTAACAAAGAATTTTTAAGCAAATGTTTAGATTTAGATTGTTTACATTATTACACAGACAGACAGGGTTTAAACCCCAGGGCCGTCTGTCCTGACACAGATTTCTTGTGGTGTTTCTGGGTCATTTACGTAAATGCTAGGACAGTATCATCCACGAATTTTCATTAGCCATATTTCCTGGTCTTTCCCATCCATACATTCCCGTTACTGGCTGAAGAGGGACTGAGGGTTCCGAGGCGGAATTCGACTAACCCCGATTTATTTCATATTTACAATTACTCTTAGCATTTGAGTCATAACACATAAACCGTATGTATAACCAAACACTGATGCTGGTGCCGATCAAACTGCCACCAAAGTTAAGTAGCACAAGGTTTAGAGATACTGTCCTCGGCTAACGAGAGTGCATGATGGAAATATTCAGTTAATGGCGTCTTTCTGAGAAATTCAGCTACTGCATACTGGAATTCATGCGTTACTCTCTCTTTCCCTCTTCCCCTCTCTCTCTCTTGCTAGCCTCTTTCATTCCAGTATTGGACATAGACTTCCTCCATTTCCTTCTACTCGTTTCGGTCTCGGGCTCTTCCCATCCAGTCATGTGGTACTATTCTGCATAAAACCATTTCTTCCGCTTTGCGAATATGTGGACGAAATTATAATACGAAATAATGCAAAAGTGATAACTACAGCACGATTGGATTTGATTGATTGTTTTTATAATTGAAAATCCACTTTCCTGCAAAAGAGAGATCGACCAACTGAATGGGTATGTATGTATGGTGTGGTTATATTTAGATTACTTTCTGGAGCTTCCAGACGTGTACCCATAATTCATAGTGATATTTGGCATTGGCAGATAATTACTCATAGTAAATAGCTGTTATTTTAAGATGTAGATCGTTGCCAACAATGGAATTAAAATGAAAAATATAGGTTATTATTATGATTTATTTTTATTTAACATCGTCCTGTTTTGGCTTCTGAAGCTGCATATCGAAACTAAGGTTTGAGCCAGGCTGTAGTAAAGGTTATCCAAGCAGGTAGAGACTGAATACTATTACGTTTCCTTCTAAGAAGTGAAAACCCTTTACTGCAGCCCCTCATGTACTCGTTAGCTGACACACCAGCAGCCAGCCGTGCTTCGGAGGGCACGTGAAAGGTGTCAATCCCAGCTATCTCTAGGGTGGTACGTTAGGTCAAGTCAGAGGCGGTACCGCGACCGTAAAACTCTGACACCAGGCTTTACCATGGCCATACGAATTATTATTAGTAATAACTAAATGTTGTGCAAGTGTATTTGACTTGTGGGAAATTTAGTTATAGCTGTTTTTCCGGTGATATACTACATTAGTCCTGGATTGGTTCGATAGCAACTTCATTATCTATTCCGCACTGTCTAATTTTGACTTCTCTTACTATCTTGAATCAATCTTTTTATGGTTACCGATATTCACAATTATACATCAAACATATGTTACAATCCTTAGACAGCTTGCTTGTAGTAAAAGCTACTACTTACTTTTTATGAACTTATCCGCCATATGTATACAGGTAGATGCTCTTCTGTTTTACTGACTTGATTTACTGTGCTATGGCGTAATTTCTTGAGCAATTTCACTACATTGCACAAAGTTTTTTGACATATCAGCTGAGAATCATATATTAGGGATCTAATGGTAGCCTTCAGATATTTTCACAACAAAACGTTAGCCTTCTTGTTCCATTTAGTAACTCCATGTTAGGTAGTTTAAATTATTTGATTTAGTAAATATGTCTCTATTGTTTTCCATAATATCACAGCCTTCGCTTTAAACTAACTGAACTGACAAAATTACCAAACTTCCCCGGTGGCTGCTATTATACAGCTAATTAAAGAATGATTTCAAAACATTTTACACATAGCAACATGTAATAGTTTCAACTATTCTTTATATGATATGAGAGTACATGAATTATAAATACAAAGGATAGTGCTCGTTACGTCCTTCGTTATCGGTAGTTCTCGGAGAAGCCGAAAATTATACCGGAAAGAAATGCCACAGAACAAATATTACAGAAACATGTACTCAGAAAATCACCATTTATTTCAACTCATTTTGTTTCACAATTTTATGATGCCATACAGGTGTATTTAACGATATAAAAATTTAATCTAATTAGGAAAACCGTATTTGATTTATGATTATTGATGTTAAGATAATTTTGTTAACCATATGTCGCAGCATTTTTATACTGATGTATATTTCAGTTATAAAAGAGGAGTTTGGTTAACGTTAGGAACAATTGTTTAAAAATGCGTTTATATGAATCAGGGAATTTAATTTGTGACTGAAATCGCAGTGTTATCTAAATAAAAAATACGAACAAACTGTGTGGATTGATGAAGCTGACAATTTCTATTTCTTTTTCGGGTATATTTTTACACCATCGGACTGAATCGGTAAATATTATTTTTCCGCAATTCACCTAAATAAATAAAAACTAGGTATATCCATCTAAATTAAATTCTTATCTCGTCTACCAGCACTAACCAGAGACCTTCAGCTAAAGATTTTTTCTATACGATTTCATCGAAGAACTAGTTTCAGTAGCTACACTTTCATCAGATATCCGATTGATTCTGTGGGGCTTTATGTTATTTCTTCTAAGGAAAGTTTCAGAAGTTCCCCTTCCTTCGCACGAATGCCCATGCCATTGTTAATGTAGGTAATTGTATTGTTGTTATTTTGATTGTTACGGCTAAGAGCAGCGCACGTTTTCCTAAGATAAATCAATTCTGGTTGTTTTTGATTTATTTACAGCTTCAGATATTTGGCATCTGTGCTGTAACTTGGAAAACAATTTTATTGGTGTTTCGGTTGTTTTAATAAGTCGCGTTATTAATAATTTACTGTGGAACTATATTTCGCATAGAATAAGGATTGCGATAGAAGAAACATCATGTCCAAGCGTCAGTCAAACATGAGCGCTCACAGTTCCCACGGAGAAATATTCAACGGTCGAGGCAATATCCCATAGCAACGCCCGTCAAGTATAAGCCCGCGTAATTCACGTCTATAAAGATTATCAAATAGAAGCCATATTATTTAAAAACCCCAGTCAAATATGGGCGCCCACAATTCACGTTGGGAAATATTCAACGATCTAGTCAATATCTTAAAGGAGCGCTGGTCAAGCATGAGTACTTGCAATTCTCCTGGGAAAAGGTACTGCGATAGAAGAAACATCACGCCGAATTGCCATTCAAGCATTAGCGCTCACGCGCGGGGAAATGTATGACGATCGAGTCAATACTATTCAGCAGTGCCGGTCAAGTATGGGCCCTCGTAATTGGCGCTTGTCAAGCATGAGCGCTAGCAAATGATGCGGGAAAAGGTTCTACGATATATAAAATATTATGTAGGAGCACCAGTCAAGAATGGGCCCACGAAATTCACGCAGGGAAAGGTTCTGTGATAAATGAAATATCATGTAAGCGCGTCGGTCAAGCATGAGCGCTGACTATTTATCAGGAGGAATGTTTAACGATCAAATAAACATTCTATATGGGCACCGGTTATGCATAAACTCTCCTAATTCATGCGGGGAAAGATTCTGCAATAGAAAAGAATATTATATAGGAGTGTCGGTCGAACATGCCCTTTAGCAAACCACGCGGGGAAAGGTTCTGCGATACCAGAAATACCATGTAGAAGCTGGCCATGTGTAAGCGATCAGAATTCATGCGAGGAAATGTTCCAAAGATTGAGTGAATATCTCATGGAGCACCGGAAATTTATTGTGGTAAAAGAAATGTCATGTTGAAACGCCGGTCCAGCACGAGCCATCGTAATTCACGCAGAGAAAGATTCTGCTATAGAGGAAATATGTAGGAGCCTCAGTTAAGCATTGGCGCTTCCAAAATTTACGCAGCGAAACGTCCTGCGATAGATGAAATATCAAGGTAAACGGTTCTGGAATAGAGGAAATATAATATAGAAGCGTCAGCCAAGCCCAGGCCCCTAAATTCACTCTGCGAAAGAGTCTGTAGTAGAGGAAATATCATGTAAGAATGTTGGTCAATTATGAGCGCTCATAAAACACACGGGGAAATGTTCTGTAATAGAGGAAATATTATATAGGGGCGCCAATCAAGCATGATCTTACGCAAGTCACCCGGGAAAAGGTTCTGTAGTAGAGGAAATATCGTATAAGAGCATCGGTCAAGCATGAGCCCTCCCAATGTACACTGCGAAAGGTTCTGTGGTAGAAGAAATGTAATGTAGAAGCACCAGCTATGTATGGGCTCTACCAATGTATGCGGCGGAAGAATTTGTGATAAAGGAAATTCCATGTAGGGACGCCGGTCAACCATGAGCGTTTGTAATTCACGTGAGGAAATGTTCTGTGATAGAAGATATACGAGCGCTAATCAAACATGACCTTACGCAAGTCACGTGGGAAAAGGTTCTGTTGTAGAAGAAATATCGTATAACAGCTTCTGTCAAGCATGAGCCCTCGCCAATTCACGCTGCGAAAGATTCTGTGGTAAAGGAAATGTCATGTAGGAGTGCTGGTCAACCATGAACACTCGCACGCGGGGAAAGGTTCTGCGATAGAAAAATGAAATGCTTCAAAAGCTTACGGAAAAAGAGACAACATAGCCCGTAACCAAAACACTCCTACGTCATCTTTCAAGCTAAAAGGTCAAAACAAAGCTTTAAAGCGATAAAAATAAATTTCGATAAAGTTACTTTAAAAGCAACAACAATTTGCAACTGGCCGAATGTAAGCAACACTTAATTTATATAAAGTTACCAACTACGGACCGAGCTATAACTAAACTAGAGACTACGCAACTACTGTAACGAATAACTTAAATCGATTTTGAAAAACTAATCGAAATATTTGAGTTAAATTATTATCCTAATATCTAAAAATAGGAACTCTGGGAAATAAGCGTTTGGGTGGAATAAAAGAATACTAATATTTGAAGAATTGTGTTTTAGTAACATCCCATAATGGTTTCAGCTTTTCACTAACAAGTATTTATTATGGCATTTTCTTTTCGAGCTGCTAATTAGTATTTGTGAAGGCCCTTAGACGTGGTTATCTATAGAGAAAAACTGTAGTGTAGCACTGGACCTTAAAGGGGAGAAAAGCTTGTTAACTGAAAGATAAACGGCTACTTACTCAACGAAAATTTAACATGGATAATGAAAGTCCAAGCTTATTTAGTGTAATACAATAGTTAATAGTGAATATGTAAAAAATCAATGCATTTAGCAAACCTAGAAAATAATCTTATAGTTTCGATTAATAGTCGTTTAGTAGTATTTAAATATTTGGTTAGAGATGGTTTTCATTTTGACGTAAAACCAGAGTTAAATAAATCTGTCTTAAAAAATGCCGTTCACTGCTCTTGAATGTTTTGTTTCGTGAGTGTTATGTTCCAAAATGCTAATTGGGCAAAAGCGTCATCTAAAAGTTTCATTATGATTTGTTGTGTAAATTAAAAATATTTAAAAAATGGGATTTGACAGCTTGACAGTTTTCGCATTTGTCATAATCTTTGTAATTTCATTGGTTGCCAAGTAAAGGTAAGCTTCTAAATTCGATTAAATAATTGAATGATTCACCTTTGAATAGCCGTCGGGGTAAGACATGTTTTCCGAGCCAATATAAACTCTTTCCCCGCCGGACAACGACTACTGAATTTTAAATTAGAGATTACTTTTGTTTTTATTTGGAATGTGTTAAAAAATGTAATATTTGAAAAGAGAATACAGCATCATCATACGAAGTGTGGTTTTAATCGTCGCAAATAAAAAATGGTGAAGAACGATGTGACGGGAAAAGCCGGCAGTCCACGGAGAGCTGTACCAACCAGGTGGAGGTGAATGCAGTCTGTGTACCAGATGGGTAGCTGTCCAGGGGCATTTTAGCATGCCTAACTACAGTGTAAAGGTTGGTGCTGATAAAAGATAAACTAGTTACGGTGACATTAAAGCAAAGTGAGGGTTGAAAGAATTTGCACGAGGTATTTTTTTTAACGTTTTCAACTTTTTTGAACGAGTCGAGACCACGAGTGAAGATAATTCTCTAATTATCTGAGATAACAGTTTTATGTTTGAGCTAGTTGGTGTTTGTTTTATACCATGACTTTAATTACATAGCAATATATAGAGAGAGAGAGACAGAGAGAAAGAGAGTGATCAAATGATGGCGACCAAACTACCCAGTAAGATATTGATTAATCTTCACTAAAGATGAGAAAAATAAATAAAAATTCCAACAGTAGTACTTCACAATATTCGGTTCAAAGTGGAATCTAATTAGCTTTCATACGCACAATTTTCTTTACCTGGTAATCACATTAGTGAAGTTACATCATATAGATCACTACTTCCGATACTATCAAAGATTTTCGAGAAAATAATAAGGTTTAAAATAGTGATAGAGGGAAGACAACTTATTCCAAATCGTCAGTTTGGTTTCCAAACCAATCATGGAACAGTAGAACAAATTCACCGAGTGGTCAAGAGAATAAATAATGACATGGAAAAAAAGCGGTACTGTCTTCCTTGACGTAAGTGAAGCGTTCGCTAAAATCTGGTATGACGATCTATATTACAAAATCAGGAAAAGAAAAATTTACCACCCCCGTATTTTGAATGAATAAGATTGTATGTAACTGAAAGACACTTCTTAGTGCAAGAACAAGATAGTTTTACTGCTCTACATCTTGTAACATCTAGGGTACCACAAGGGAGTGTTTTGGGCCTTACTTTATAGTTACTATATACAGCGGAGCTACCAAAACCTAGATTGACAACAACCGCGACATTTGCCGATGATACAGCCTTTTTGACATCTCACACTAAATCCTGCAATTGCTACAAGGAACATGCAACTCAACCTAGACAAAATACAAATGTGGTAAAGAAGATGAGAATGAAAGGAAATGCAGATAAATAATCGAAAGTAACCTTCACTACAAAAAGGGACAACTGCCCTTCTGTGATATTAAGTGGCAAGCAACTGAAACACGAAGAACACACAAAGTACCTCGGTATGCACCCGGATAGGCGGATGACTTGACAGAACCACATTTGTATTAAAAAGAAGCAGTTAGGACGAAGATTAAGACAAATGTACTGAATACTAGGTAGACAATTGCAACTATCAACAGAAAATTAATTATAAATATATATAATAATTATAAAACCTATATGGACATATGGCATTCAATTTTGGGGGTCAGTCAGCAACAGCAACATTGCAATTCTTCAACGTGCGTTCATCATGGTATGTTCCTAATACAGTGTTATACGGTGATTTGGGCGAAGAAGAAATCCAACAGACAAGTGAGAGTACGGTAACGTAGTGAAACTACACCCAAATTAACGAGACAAGATTATGGACACGTTAGATGAATTAAGACGATTATAACGATTAAAACCATCGCACCTACCAGACAGATGTGATTAAAACCAGATAGAGATAATCTTAGAAATAATTGTTGAACACTTATTTAAAGAAATATATTAATAAAATAACGTACGTTAAGCAGTAGAAAGGAAACACTCAGTGGAGTCTTTCCTACTAGTCAGTTTGTATATATCATAAGAAGAACCAATTGAAGGCGATTCCGTTGAGGCCTATGGAAACAAGGGGTGTTTTAGTCGGTAGGTGTTTGGGACAGACCTACGCAAACGAATCCGACACTCCTTAGGTAATACTAAGAGTCTTTAGAAGATTTCCCCTCCTTCTCTAGAAAAAAAGAAGAACCAATTGCCCTATTAGAATAGATTGTACGATACTTGAGTGATTAAAAAGAAATTTCGTTTAAATCTAAACAGAATTATATAATTATTGATTTTTCAATACTAATTTTACCGATTGGCATCTGTGCTACCATTAATTTATTATTTACAGTTCAGAAATTCATGCATTTAGCAACGATGCATTCTCTGATAGCTAAATTTGAACATTTGTTTTGTTTTGTGTGCGTATAAAGCAAGTTTAAAGCATTTAGTTTTATTCCATTGTTGCTAGATTACTCCCTTCTTTATTTTTCACTAAGTTTAGGAATAAACTAAAAACGTGTATCCTATTTTTTTGCTCGCTAAAAATTGTTGAACAACGTCCTGCTAAGTTTAGGCATCATTGTTCGTTCACCCTGTAGAACAAGTGGTAAATTTTTTCTCTGCAGTTTGGGGAATTGTTCAAATACGATTTGAAAATCAAATTACACAATCGGACACTTTTAGGCGTAAAGTCTATATAACACGACGTTAAATTTTCATTTAGAACGTGTTCTAAAATTGAAAGTGAATATGATATACAAAATTAAGCCGCTAAATCAAACGACAAATTCGACGTATGACGGTTGCACACCATACATGAGTTTCACGAAGAGTAGGTGGAGTTAACGGATGGCGCCAAATTTAAAAATTTCAACGAATGGGGTGTTAATTAATGAATGTTAGGAATGTACATCGTTTATTGTTATGTGTCGGACACGCAAGTATCCTACCAAACATTAAAATTAACACAGGTTGCAGACAGGAAATTGAAAAACTAAAGAATGTAGTAGTAAATTTATTTGGATATTTACACGTAAATTTTACATTAAATTTGGCGTCGTGTCATACAGGTTTTAAATAGCAAGCAGTTTAAGCTACTACAAATAGAATTTAAATACGTTCATTTGGTATAGAAACTGCTTAAAATTTTAAAGTTCTGGTTAATAAATTAAAAATAGGCCGCTAAATCTATAATCCTCACCCTATTGAAAGTGTATCACAAAATAGGTATTTCATAACGTGTCACATTAGAGGTGTTCTCTTGTTGCCCAAACCTCTTATTGCTATTTCCTGTTTCTACGGTATTTTCAGCCACTTTCTGAATATCAACGTCAATCGGCAGAGAAGCGATTTAATTCCAAAGCCCCCTAACTCCGGTATTATTTAATTGAATTGAATCGAAAATGAAGCAGCACGGTCCCACAAAGCCTAAACAACATTTATTGTTTGCTTAAAAGGGGATGTGCATTAAAATTTAAATTTGTCGTCTAAGTTGGCTTTTAACGTCGACGATTTATTGTTGTATCGTGATGCTGCGTTGTACCACAGGCACTAAAAGTCATCATCTATGGGAAATATGAAACGAATTTTACAACGGGTGCATGTATTTATGCAAATTGTAACCCCATTAATTGCACGCTATTAGAAATAATTGGCTTTCCGAGTTGAGTCGACAAGTGCAGGGTGGCAACGTCAGGATCGCACATGTCAAAGTAATGCAAGGGGTTTAAAGCATGTATTAGGTGTTGGTGCAGCTACTGAACTGACAACTTCTGTTTGTAAACAAGTATCATGGTGACATTGCAAGGAGAAACGCGCTACACTGGGGTTGTTGCATTTTAATTAATTTGCGTGTATTTGCAAGGGTTAAATTAAATAATTCCGGTTATGGAATTAGTAAATTCTCTCCGAACTGAGGGTAAACGGCAGGTTTTTATGCTGCAGCGTATAAATGTGGGTATGTAAACAGGCGAGGGTAATTTAAAGGACGAATAAAACGCGAATATCGCAGCCCGGTTTAATCACAGACTCGCTGCGGTAAGATGGGAACCGTCACATATGGCGACTGCTTTGCGTGATTCACGCAGCTTGTTACTGCATAATACTTTCGGTTTCCTCTGCCATAGCTTTCAATAATTTGCCCGCTTACGCGTGCATAGAAACTTGTTATCAGAATGAAGATTTCTTTTTGAAACGTCTCGGTGCAAAACGAATAATTCCAAACTGAAACAAAAAATCTTCATATTTTGGGAGAGTTAATCACGTTATTAATTTGACCAGGGTTTTAGAGTTAAACTGTTCAGATTGTAATTATGTATACATAGTTCAAACAATTAGAAATGTTGATACCAGATACAAAGAACACATACGCTCATACAAATACAAATACCCAGAAAAATCTAATTACGCTAAACACATATTAGAACACAATCATGCATTGCCATCAAGTAATATAATAACATTTTTACACTTCTGTGATGATAAACATAAATAGGATCTACCCGAAGCCTTTCAAATTCATAAATACACTTTAACAAACGCCTTTAATGAATGAGGAAATATAACTCATCAATTCTCCGCTACTGGAAGGTTTGGAATAGAAAACCTGAGCCAAGTCCGAAATCAACACCCAGTGTACTGCTACCCTAGCTACAAATGTATACTACATTATATGCTTTTGAAAATGACATCTTGCATGTCGAAATACATATGAAGTAAAAATACCAATAAATACCTGTTGAAATTTTCTATTATTATTAAAATATAAGTATGAATTTCAACAAAGTAAGCCTGTGAAAACAAAAAATATGTCTTTACTTACATCATACAGTTTTAGTACGATATTCTGAAATATCGTTATTATACTTAGGAGGGAGGCCGCCCTCAAACCCCTCTTGCAACTGTATTAAATAATTAACACAAAGTAACATTTAAAACATTAAAATTCACAGAATTCCAGAAAATCAATATGCAAAACTAAGATAATACCTCAGCTCACCGAAGGTATCCCAAAAAATGATTTTTCTGGGGACACTCTTGCAATAATTTAGTAGTTATCAAAGTACACCTCAGTTGCTACAGATATTGTCTATTCCAGCATATAAAACATTTAAATTTGAATGCATACGATAACATCCGTATTATCCCATTAGTGCATTAACCTTCCTACTACCAACAGGGGTGCACCTGCACCTCACTGCTCGTTTTATTGTTGTAATTTTTTGTGTGCCGCTGACATGTGCTTCTCCTTTTTATTTATTGTTGCTTAGTATATGTACTTTCCTAATAATTCAAAATATTTCGAAAATATCTAATCAATTATGATTTTTTTTTATTTTTTGGCTCTGGGGTGCACCTGCACTTCTGTTGATACTTTTTGTCCATTTTAATAGTGCCGGTTTCATATTGATATTCATGCTTGAACTTGTTTAGAATGCGTTCTGTATGCTCCACATTCATGTTTGAACTTGTGTAGCACGCGCCAAACAGGCTTATGTTAGAATAGACTTGTCGTAACATGGGTGTGAGATATTGTATATAAACTAGACGATCCGTGGAACGCATTTTAGTCTTATCCGAACTGCTTCAGTGTGTTATCTAGTTGCAATTTGTAAAAATGCCTTTTCAACCAAGAAAAAGTGCAAAGCTGACTGATTCTGAGCTAGAGGCTTATCTAGAGGATGATTTTGAAGATCCGGAGTTTTCCAATATTTTACAGCAAATGAATGATGAAGAAAATGAGATTGAAGAGGATCATGTGGAAGAGATTGACGATGAAAGTAGTGATGAAGAAAATGTGTCTTCTGGTGAAAGTGGCGAAGAAAACGTGGGGGATAACATTTATAAAGCTAAAAATGGTGAAGTTTGGTCAAAAGTACCGATCAAAAAATCCAGACGTAATATTTCAAACATTCTGAAGGTTCCACCAGGACTAACTGCCTATAGCTCAAGATTTAAAAGTATGATTGAGGTTTTGCAGTGTTTTATATTCCACGACATCATTGACATCATTGTAAAGGAAGCTAACAGAAAAGCTAATTGCCTTTATGACGTATGAAATTTCAAGAATTTACCAAGGAAAAGGGTTTGGTGCGACACCAACAAAATCGAAATCCATGTTTACATTGGTTTACTTATATCAGTGGGAGCATTGCAAGCAAGAAAAGAACCTGTCGAAATGTTGTGTAATTCAGATCCTTCCTACAGCCGCCCAATATTTGCTGCAGTAATGTCTCGAACCAGGTTTGAACAAATAACATCGTTTATGAGATACGATAATTTTTTAACCAGAGAAATTCGCAGAGCACAAGATAGACTCGCTCCAATCAGAGATATATTTGACCTTTTTGTGGAAAACTGTAAAAAGGCTTACAATCCCGGATTGCATCTTACGATTGACGAGCAATTAGTCAGTTTTAGAGGAAGGGCACCTTTTCGTGTGTACATGAAGAGGAAGCCCGACAAATACGGAATCAAGGTGTGGGCTATTGTCGACTGCGAAAGTCGCTATGTTGTAAACATGCAAGTTTATTTGGGCAAACAGGGGAATAAGCCTGAGAAGAATCAGGCTCAAAGAGTGGTTATGGACATGGTGAATCACTTAAAACCTGGACATGGAATAACAGTTGATCAATTTTTCACCAGTTTACCTCTAGCGGATGCTCTATTGAAAAAACATTTTACTGTATGCGGAACCTTGAGAAAAAATAAACCATACATTCCGAGGCAACTTCTACCCGATTCAAAGAGACCAATATTCTCCACTATGTTCGCTTACAAAAGTAATGTAACATTAGCATCATATGTACCAAAACAAGCAAAAGCAGTGATTATGATGTAGACTGAACACCATGATGATGCCGTTTCCGGAGAAGAAACCAATTACAAACCGGATATTATTTTGCATTATAATGCAACAAAAGGCGCAGTCGATTTAGTGGATTTTATGGCAAAACAATATACGGTGCGTAGAAAAACAAATCGTTGGCCAATGACAATATTTGGTCATTTGATAGATATAGTGATATTGAATGCTTATAAACTGTGGGTGATCAAACATCCAGTCAAATAAAATTAAGTGCTAGACGACAGAAGAAAGTTCCTGCTAAATGTAGGTAGAGCACTTGCCGCTCCTCACATTACCGCCCGCTACCAGAAAAGTAAGACTAAACTCCAAAAGAATATCACACGAGCAATTTTCATTGTGCTGCCTCAATTGAAATATAACGGAGGAAAAACCGAGGCACCAAAAGAAGTATAAGGAAGGTGCTATTTGTGCGAAAGAAAAAAAGACAGGAAGTCTAGGCAGCATTGTATAAAATGCAAAAACTTTGTATGTAGTGAACATTCCTGTCGGAAAGTAATGTGTAAGAATTGCGACAGTAAAATGCAAGAAGATTCAACCGCGAATGACGTTGACTTGTAAAACATTCTGTAGTTAGAGGTACATACTTATTTTTATTCATTCATTTTCGAACACCCTGTATGTGGTATTTTAATTTTTGTTATAAAGTAACAAATATGACGTTGACTTGTAAAACATTCTGTAGTTTAGGTGTAGGATAGAAACTTATTTTTAACCATTAATTCTCAAACATCCTGTATGTGGTATTATAATTTTTGCACATTAGCGATTTTCTACCTTGAATACTTGTAACATCCACATGCTACACAATGTACTATTTTAATGACATAAAGTTTTGCAACAAAATTATAAATTTATTTATAAACCCGGTTGGTGACGTGTACCAGTTGTACTCTGACTTGGCGTCACAAAGCTGTATAACTGGTAATGTGCAACACCGCATCCACTCTCTATAGCATCTTTGGAGTTAACTAAAGTAACTTGGCTAAGGAATACCTCTGGAGATAAGTTCTTCCTCAAGTCAACAATGGAAGTCATTAGACTTAGTTGCCGAAATACGTATTTGGGTTCTAAATATGGTTGTAAATTGTTTTTTAGTAGTTTAGTAGTTTACAGACTGTTGCTAGCCACACATGCTAGCTACCCATGTGGGTAGATTTAATAAAACGTACATAGCGGATACTAATACATACGTTCAAAACACAGTACGTACAAATTGTAATTCATTATAATCTAAAATAACGTTTAAAAACAATTAAGCATGAATACAAACTAGGATTACCTAGATAACAATGTCTTTAGCTGCAAGTGATTATTTGAAAGTCATTACTTAAGAAGTTGTTTTTATGTTCTCTTGTTGGTAGACCCTTCCTATTTTACACATGTACAAGAAGAATGGCGTAAGTATAGAAAATAAATTCTTGTAGGAAAAGTTAAGTAATATTAGTTTTCAGTATAATACTGAAATATTTACGTTTAAATAGATTTATTTGAATATTTTACAATATATTTTTATATATGTAGGTGTTCTTGTAAGACAGTATTCCTGTGAAACGCCAATAAATTCCTTCTTTGTAGAATGACTAGAAAACTATTGTTATCAGAAAGACGAGACAAATGAAACGTAAAAATAAAATGTTTGGTTAAACAACGTTATTTTTGCTGCCGTGTAGTATCAGGAATGTAAGGGAACAAAGTAGCAGACCCGGGAGTGTTTGTATTTTAGCGATCCTTTTGGGGGTAGGGATGCAAATACTGGTTGTTGATTATTTATATGACTCTTTTCTGGTAATCATTTAAGTCTAGTCTCTTGTGGATACTAATGTTTCCTAACGAAACTTATTAGAAAACGTTAAGTTCCTCTGTAACGATAAAATAATGCAACCTTGGAAGATGCGTCTTCGCTATTGTGATAGAGAATTCAGCTATGCGAAGTTTTTGCATTTGCAATAGTAACGCTTTGGAAAGCAAATTACAATACTTGCTTGGTGAAATTGTACCCGTGTGATTGAATATCTAATTTCAATTATCTAGAAAATGTGATCTTTGATAGTTTTATTTGAAGAAGCTGTTTTCCGTCCCGAACTGATGTGTGAAATACCTTGTATAAGGTATACATGATGTTTTTTCACCAGACTTTAAAAATTACACTTAATTCAGTGAATAAAACTAAATAAAACAAAAATAATACAATATCCTGTAGTTTAAAATAATCATGCTTAGTGTTACTTGGTTTGCAATTTATTTTTAAATTGTGTTACGTTGGTCTAATTTGATATGACGATTTAGCAACATGATTACGGTGAACTAGCATTCTTAATACGATTAAGCTTTAAGTATTTTCATTGTAGTTTGGCAGCAATTTTGTAACCACTGTACAGTTTTTAGTGTCAGAATCGCAAATCAAAATGATAGGTTTTTAAAGCGATCAATAAAGAAATACGCCAGAAGGTAATACCCGCAAACGGGAGATTGGAAGTTTAATGCCTTTCTTGCTATTTACGGCAATTTTAGAATGTCCAAATTTTATATGTGTTAGGATTCAGGAATACCGCAACAGTTTAAAACGTTTCAAAACAGAATTGGTATGAGCACTTTGAAAGTGGAAACATGAATTTATCATTATGAGTCAGAGAGGAAACAGTAATGAATGTAGTTCCCCCCCTAAAAATATTTAAGAATATATTTGATATATTGTAAAAAAGTGTTTTGAATTAATTATGTTCACAAGCTTTTGTAAAATCACTACAGCTATATAAGAGAAGCTATAGGAATGCGCCTTTAAAAATTTCGTCGTGATTTGGTCGAAATTTAGCGAATTTAGAGAAAATTTCACTCACTGCTAATTTTGTTCTGTCCAGATGTTATCTCAAAGGGTAATGTCCAGTCACGAAACCTACTATTTACCTTAAGTCGTTCTTAGTTAGATGTAGAAACCTTTTGGCGTTCGAAGGTGAATTGTTTATGATACTTTTCGCTTGATATGGGCCTAGGGTGTTAGCCCAGTGGGACTTCTTTGATCCCTTTTCCCACTTGTGGACCTTCTCCACAACGTGTCCTTATGCAAGTCCACAGAAAGGTTAGGGTCCGTAAAAGCTAGCTTTCGATGGCACTCACATTAGGGCAACCCTATTGTTTTTGCCAGTTGCTTAAGGAATTATTTACAGTCGAAGGCAATCAGACCGAACGTGTAAGAACTTGGAACCTTTAGCGCTCCTTTTTTTATGTTTATTGTGTTTGTCAGATCAACATTATAGGTGCTATACATAACATTTGTAATTTGTTATACAATGATTACAGAGAATTATTTACATATGGTCGAGGATTAGCTGGTCAATGCTGACAGTAATGCCTCGAATGGTCTAAGTAAATGATCTTAGTTGTTGTTTTCTTCGGGTATTACATCTTGAGGAAGCTTTCGCTTAAGTCTTACGGATATGTTGCGCTCGCTAAAATTGTAGTACCTATAGTGCTCCGTCACATTTGTTGATATTTTTTATAAAGTTTTTGGTGCGAATGGTAATATAGTTTTGGATTGGCAATATACCCAGTTCGTGATGCAATTGTGTGTTACGAACGTGCCATGGCGGATTTACTGCAATACGGAGTACCTTGTTTTGGAACCGTTGTATCTTGGAGATGTTGGTTTTGGATGTATTACTCCAGACAGGGCAGGCGTAGAGTGCTAGAGGTCGCAGTAAAGATTTGTACATAAGAACAGTGCATTCCTACCGGAGGGGGGTTTCCGATTTATTAGCGGGTAAAGTTGTCGTAGTGGATTGTGGCATTGTATCAATTTTTGATTGATGTGATAACTCTAATTCAGTCTTGTATCTAGATATACACCAAAGTATTTGATTGCACAATCTATGGGGTTCCAGGGTAGCTCAGTTACATTGATGTTAAAGGAAGATGGATCAACTAGTGTTCTTAACATGAAGATTTTACATTGGCTCTTGTATGGGGGGGGGCTTAGATATTCCAGCTCTTGAGTCACTTGCAGAATTTGTCCGTTGCAATTTGTAATTATTTGACTGCCGTTTTTAGGTCTGTGTTTTGTGTAACAATAGCTGTATCGTCAACAAGCATTGCTATTGACGCAGGGATGTCAGAGGTGTAGATATTGAAGAGGAATGGGCCAAAGACACTGCCTTGGGGAACTCCCGCCCGTATGGCTTTAGTTTCGGAGACGGCAGACTTTAATTTGACAGCCAATGTGCGCTCTTCTAAGAAGGAAAAGGCAACTGCTAGTATATATCTAGGTACGTTATATTTTAGTAGGTTTTTCTTGAGGTCTTCGACCCAGACCCTGTCAAATGCCTGAGCTATATCTAGGAAGATTGCGGTGGTGTATGATTTGTTTTCAAATATTGTTTCGATTAGTTCGCTGATTCTTTGTGGTTGGTGGCAGGTCGAGTGTCCTTTCTTAAATTGAAAGGATGGGAGGATGTGGAGTGTGTCTACTATTTTGATAGGTTGTGACAGTGTGGCTGTTAAATTAGACTGGGGGCTGTATAGAGTTAGGTGTTTAGTACTTGGATGACTAACAAAAGATTTCATCGTCTGTGCTGGGTGAGGCTATCAACTCCTAGTACAGCTTTATTTCTTAAATTTAATTGGTTTAGTCGATTGATAGAGCTTAATTGTTGCAGTAATACTGTAGTATATACATATATATATATATATATATATCTGTTTTTGTAACAAGCTGAGATCCGAATAAATTTAGGACAACCCGAAATCCGCCATAAGGGAATGGGTTATTAGAGTATATTTCTTATTAATGGCTTTATAATTAACAACTCAAACCCTACACCTTTAGAGGGGAAACAATTTTGCGATTTTAATGTACGTGATAAATAAATAACGACGCGAGATCCGTAACAGCATAGGTCGAGATCCATGTTTCTATTTTGGGACGTATGTAACTAAACGTGAGATCCGCCGGCGTTGCCGAAGTTTTACGCTACTCTTAGCCTTTCAGCTGCTTTAACTGTTATCTTGTTTACACATACCACTGCCGGCCACTGCTGATATGTGCAAATTCTGCAACGCTTGCATGTTGTACTAAAACAGAACGAACATGTGTTATCTTAAATCTTACGTATTCTAAACAAGGTTCGCATATCAATATATTTTTATCAATACACTTTGTTGATTGAGCGTTCGTAATGTTAGATCAGCACTTCTTTGCGTAATTTTCGTAGCATGTTAACTGTGCAGACATTTTCTGCTTTTTAAAGGAATACTGTTTTGCTTCAAGTAGGAAATTTAACGTACGTTGTGGGTACATTTGGTCCGCACTAGGTTTAACATGTTATATTACTAGAAATAAGTGAAAGATATTTATTAGTTTGATTATTATGGTTGTGACTAAAATATTTTTAATGATTTACCTATAACTTAAATAATTTAAAAATTTTTGTGAAATATATTTATTATATAGAAGGAAAAAGCGTTGGCATACAAAATTATTATTGTCAGAACATCTTAGCGTTAGTTCCGTAAAAGAGCGCAAGCGGCTCTCGGATTCAGGATTTGCCTCGATCTCCCACTTAAAACGATTTGAAAGTTCTGAACTGAGAATTTTGAGACGTATAAAATTCTACATTTTCTGTGTTTTTTTATAATTACACAAATGGCAACTGTTGAATGTGGTTTCTGTGCCCTAAATGCCCAAATTCGGTTAATTTTATTGGCCGGACCAAATGTACCCCCAACGTACCCGACGTTACAAAAGTCATAAGGCGTAAATAAGTTGAGATATAGATATTTTAAGTGCTGATAATGGTAACTTACATCTTAATAATAAAAGTCATGGTACCTAAGATCCCTATCTTAGTTAATTATTAGTACAGCCCGGATTATATGAAAAATGCATATTCATTATTTTTAGCATATTTAATTTTATGCCTTCAAATCTTTACGATTTGCACAATTACGAACCCATTGACACTAATTTTATATTGCATATTTTGCATACTTGGGCTTTTGTTGCATGTTTTATATTGCGCGTTTGCTAATTGGTGTGCTGCATGTAGACGTCCTGTACAAATCATA
>JABXWE010032923.1:0-17524 GCA_014611495.1 Limonius californicus
ACGTAGTTTTCTTCTTAAAATATTAGAAATATTTTAAATATATAACCTAACAAAATATCCAGTGAAAATTATCTTCTGGTTACAGAATAGAACCGCAATGGAAAGTAAATGGAGTTGATAATAATGAAATATTTAAAAAAAAACACAAAATCCTCTCAAATAATATTAAGAATCTGCAAGAAAAACAAATCCGATGGTTGACTTGCAGAAACCTTGATATATCTTCTATCAAGGTTTCTGTTAAGTAAACCATCGGATTTGTTTTTCTGCAGGTTTTTAATATTTTTGAAGAAGAATAATTTTTACTTAATATCGTGTATATGAAATATAAAGACTTAAGCTTCAATCTTTGGACATAAACGTGGTTTTCTTAAAATATTAAAAATATTTTAAATATTTAACGTAACAAAATATCCTGTGAAAATTATCTTCTAGGTATAGAATAGAACCGCAATGGAACATAAAGCGACTCGATAATAATGAAATATTTAAAAAATGTAACAGAGAATCCTCTTAAATAGTTTAAAAATCTGCATAAAAACTAATCCGATGGTTTACTTATAGAAACCTTAATATATATATCCTATTAAGGTTTCTGTTAGGTAAACCATAGGATTTGTTTTATGCAGATTTTTAATATTTTTTAACAAGACTAGCGTTTATTTAATTTTTTTACATTTGATAATATGTATACAGACTTAAACTTTAAACTTTTGCCATAAAGATAGTTTTCTTCTTAGAATATTATAAATATTTAACCTAACAAAATGCAAATGGACAAATGTAAAGGGACTTGATAATAATGAAATTTATTTTTCGGACAACGATTTGCTAGCTGAGAAGAAAATATTTGAAAAATCCAGTTTCCTGTTAAATTATATTAAAAATCTGCACAAATAACAAATCCGATGGTTAACGCACAGAAACCTTCATACATGTCCTATAATTAAGGTTTCTGTTACGTTAATCTTCGGATTTGATTTTTTTTTTGCAGATTTTTAATATTTTGTAACAGGACTAGTTTTTATTTGTCTAAACTGGAGCATTAAAGTTTTACCATAACCATAGCTTTCTTCATAATATGACAAATAATATTTAATCTAATAAGATGATAGAAACGGCGATTTAAAAAATTTCTTACATATCCAAAAATATTCAAACTTTAAATCTCTAAACAAACAGTTTCTTTTGTAAAAATGCTTACTTCGTTGAGTAATTTAATAAATAGCTTAACCAAAACAAAGAAAGATCAGAGTTCTAAAGGAATATAAAAATTAATTCAAAATTAATTTTGTAGTTAGCTTAACTTAGACCTTAACCGGACCTAAAATGACTACATTTTAATGAATTTTCCCAGTTTTTTAGTGTTTGTAATCTTAAGCTTTAAATCTTTGAACAAACTCAGCCTTCCTTAAAAAATATTAAAATGTTGGCCTAAAATTTTAATAGAGGCAGTAGCTGGACACACGACATAAATATAATGTTAAAAATCTGTTAACAACAAACAAAACGGAGTCGTATTTTTTATTAGTTAAGCAGTTTCTAGCAGGTTCACGTTTTACATTTGGAGGTTTCATATATACAAGAATCTAAAACATATGAAAAGCGTATTAAAAATAGATATTGTATCATAAAGGTAACTAAACTATTAACTACCGTGTAACTGGAACTATTTATGCAGTTTATGTATAAACCATGTTTTGTAGAACAAATCTAATAACTAATGAGGAAGGGAAGAGAAATTGTAAACTAAATAAAGAAAACATTAGTTACATTAACATTTATATAGCCTTTATTGTCAGTGCTTAAAAATATCTAGTGTGGGGTTCCTCAAAGCACATAATTTGGACCTATACTCTTTACGGTGTATTTATATGTAAACAATGTATTAAAAATAGAGCAATGGTTAATCTAACAGAGACCATAAACAAACCAATATTGTTTGTATTTTCTTAATTTTAAAACAAGTTTTTGCAGGTTCAAGTTTAAAATATTAGAATACCACGGTTTCCTCTTAAAAATACTATTTTCAAAAAATAATCTAAGGAGGGAGAAATAATTTACAAAATAAATAAAGAAAACAATAGTTACATCTACAGTAATATACTTTGTTTTATATGATTAAAAATATTTAGTGTGGGGTTCCTCAGAGCACAGGTTTTGGACCTATACTTTTTACGATGTACTTATATGTAAACAGTGTATTAAAAATGATCAGATGTTGTTTGTACTTTCTTAATTTGAAAACAAGTTTTTGCAGGCCAAGTGCACGATTTTGGAATAACACAATTTCCTGTTATATATATTATTTTTAAAAATCAGTCTGATCGTAAACATAAAAAAGCGGATTTCAATAGTAATATCCTAAGTTTTGTGAAAGCTCAACTTTAAAATTCTAAACAAACCCAGTTTCTGCTTATAAACATTTAAAAAAAAATATTATATGATTAAGCTTTCAGAGAGCTTAAACAATCATTTCTTTCATTTTGAAAATGTTTTTCACAGGCTGAAGTCTTAAAGTTTTGCGTTTCCTTTAAATAATATTAAATTCTGTTAAATGTATAGGTAGATCCAATTGTTAATCTAACTGATATCTTAACCAAACATAAAACAGCGAAGGTGGGTGTATATTCCTACTTTTACTTTACTTTTGCAGGCTTAAATACTAAAAATGTATTAAAAATAGATCAGACAGTTAATATTGCAGACACCTTAACCAAAACTGGATAAGAGAAATGGATTATATTTTCTTACGTTTGAAACAGTTTTTTTACAGACTTGTGCTTTACATTTTTTTTCTTCTGAAAATATTAAAAACCTGCTAAAGAAACAGTTTTAATATTTAATATAATTTTGTAGAGGCTTTAATTATACTTAGAAAAAGCATCATTAGTTTTACTTTCTTTAATTATTATTAATATATTAATAAACTTTTTGTACGCTTTAACTTTAAACTCTTTGAAACAGACCATCTCGGATATGTATATCAGAAAATTCAAACCGGAAGATCTTTCACATACATCTTACATAGAAATTTGAAGGTCATGAATTATATTAAATTATTACAGTTGAAAAAATTGTTGCATTTAGTCATCTGAACTAATTCCCACGTGCTGCACTAAAAATCTAAAATGTCCCACAAACGCTCTGTGAAGTACTCGAACGTTTACGGTCTATAACTTTACAAGTTCTTGAGTTACTATTTCAAGATATGCACTTTTAAAAATGCAAGTTTCTCCTGCCGAGCAAAAGCGTGAAAATTTATTATATCACAGGAAGCTTTCTGAAAGCCTGTAAATAATTCCGATGTTGGATTGTTTAATACTTTACCGTCTGCTGTTCGGTTATTTATAGCTCGTAGAAGTTAATTATGCCATCAAAAAATATTACATGACATAAGGTAACATATCTTTAGAAAATGTAATAATTTTGCAAGCGGTTTTGTTTAAATTATAAATAATAAATTTGAAAACGGCTTTGAAATCGTGTAATAATTAAAATTAGCATGGAACGGCCGCCGCTTGTTAATTTGTTATGCTGGGAAATTTTACTTTTAATATTTAAGACATAAACGTAAAAGTTGCCAAACGCCATATAAGATTCATGATTGTATCTGCACACAAGTTAATGCATCTTTATGGAATATCTTAAAGTAAATACATCCATAAATTTGAGGCTCATTTGCGTTTCGGGCATGTCGTGCTGCTCAAAGCTGGGAAAGCTCGGAAATAATTTTCAACTTTACATATCATTTAAAATTCCGTCTACGTTTAAGTATTCAATGTTTAATTAATTGAACACGTCTGGGAGACGGATTTATATTGGAAAATAATGAAAATTCTTACTTTTACTTAAGGTATGTTTAGTAACTTAGAAAATTAAGCCAGTTTTGATAATAAAAAAAAACTTTTACTTGTGTTATGTCCTGTGCAAATCAAATTAAATGTCATAGGTGTACATAAACAAGTAAGTAATTTGAATAGGGCAAAGTGATTTTGTAAAGTAATCAGTAACTTGTTTATTAAAGTAACAGTTACAGTAACAGTCAAGAAGCTAACTGAACTATTACCTATCTTGTAACTGCAATTATTTCTGCAGTCACTCGACAAGCTATAATTTCTAAAAGAAGTTTATAATATTTAATAAGGTAGAAAAGAAAAAGTGCAAACAGATTACAGATAATATTATATGAAAATTCTTGATAGCTTTGTTTTGATTAATTAAAAATATTCAGTATGGGGTTCCTCAGAGTACAGGTTTCGGACCTATACTCTTAAATGGTATGTTGCCTTTCCGCCAACATGCTCGCAACCGTTTACTCGCCATCGATTGCTCGCCTGCAGTTTGCTCGCGGGTCGCTATGCTCGACACCTACTTGCTCGCCACGCCGAACGCTCGCCGGACAGATGGTCGACAAGTAATTTATTCGGATAATAAAATACCTGTATACTATAGGTAATTCTCAAAAGCTTTTATTCCTCTAAGGAATTTTGATAGTGGAAACAGGATTGCCGGTACGTGTATTTGAATTCACATAGGGTGATAGGTATTTACTTATTTTTTTAATAAAATTAACTATAAATGTATCTGATTTTTATGTTGTAATGTTAATGATTTTTAATTAATAACTTCTTAAAATATCATTGTGATTGCTTTATTGCTCTAGAAACAACATCATATTTTCTAAAAATTTAAATAATCTGGCTACTGAGACCACTTTCATAAACGCATATTATCTTAAAATATGAAAATCTATTAAAAATAATAATGCATGTCTATGGGATCTGAAAAAATAAATGAAGGTTTTCATTATGAAGTAAAAGATGTGCAAAATTAATTTAAACACGAAGGTGCCCAACAAAATAGAAACGAGATTTTCCGCGTTGGTGCAGTTATACTTAGTACTGCGAGCAAGTTGACTGTTGAGCAAACGGATGGCGAGCAACTGTTTTGGCGAGCACCTTTCCCAGCGAGCAATCGGCAATCGAGCAATGGGTGGCGAGCAAACGGCGGCGAGCAAGTGGTGGCGAGCAAATGACTTAGAACCCATATTAAAGATTGACGACTCTTATCATTAACTAGTTCTCTGATACATTTAGTGTTTTGTATTGAATTAATAATAATCGATGTTTGATACGATATATTATAAAACACTAAATTTATGGTACACTCTACTCACAAAGTAAAATATGAGGAGTGCTTAATTTAAACAGGAATTTATTCATAAAAATAAATAATCATGTCTCAATCTCTTGAGGTTTCCAAAAAGAATGTTGCAATGTTTACCAGTTGACAACATAGTTTTCGATTACTTTGGCTTTGGAGATATCTTGTAGTGACCACCGCCTGCTTCCACGTTTTGACTCAGGAGTAAAATAATATACACAGATTTCGTCATTTATGTCGTTTCTCGTATATCACTACAGTAAAAAAGAAGCGAATTGCAGACGATTCAATTTATGTTCTTCGGTCAACATCAAAATTCAATGTTTTTATTGCAAATGAAACTTTTAGCTAAGTTTCCGCCAGAAAATTTCCCTTGGATTTTGTACTGTTTTTCAAAGTAAATTAATTTTATTATATATTTTAATTTAACTGTTTGTGTAAATATATGCGTAGTAACATCTAATTAAAATAAGTATTTTGATGCCATTATAAATAACAGTTTAGAAGCTTTTTATGTATAACTTAGGTTAGTTTTATTCGGTCAACTTAATTTAACTAAATAAATACAACAATAGGAGCAGTAGTTACTTTTCTACTTTTCTCAATGACTAACGTAGCTTGCAAAACATCGCTTATCTTACTCTTCTAAAGAATACGAAATTACAAGTTATATTTACAAATATTGGCTGGTAACTAAGTTACAGTTGCTTTAACTAAGAACTAATTTTGTAAATGCCTTGTAATTTTTATTTGAATCGTAATGTCAATGGTGTTAAATAATTTAGTTTAAACAAATTATTTGTAGCCAATGCACTTTAAAGTTTGTTACTACGTTTTATATTTATAGACAACATCTGTAAACAAAAATATAGTTTGCTGTGAAATTTGATTAATGATAGTTGTAACATTACTCGGGATTTGTATTCAATTCTCCTTTTTTCGATGTGTCACTTTCACTTTCTTTTTCGTAAATACTGCTGTAACGACTTGCTTCGAACCGTCTTGCATTATATTGTTTTCATGATACAAAATATCAACTATATAAGCCCAAAATGTTAATAAAACGTCTAAAATTTGGATCTTATGATTCCATTGCAGAGCTTACTAGGTTAATCGGTTATATAGAGCAAACTTTAACATGTCTTTGACTTACGGAGTTCTTATACTATATTAGTATCTATATTATCTTATAGAACAATTGGGCATGTTCAGTGCCTGCGCCATTCGAACTGGCTTCCTTGAATTCATTTGCAACTCAATTTCGCTATAAAGTAGACAGCAGCTTCTGCATTGACCAATTCAATTGCTAGAGTATTTACTTTCTAAGCAAAATGTGTTAAAATGTCAAAGATCGAAACGTACAAACTGCGATCCAACAAAAAGCAGAAGTTGTGCTGCAACCCACTACACACAATTCTTCAATACGGCTTTGGCAATCGTTGAGTTTAAATGCCTTGTATGCCTCAAGGTTCTCCTGTATTTCTGTCGTTTTTTTTTGACATTAAACTTTAGTTCTCAGTTTCTTGTTCTTTAGTGCTAAGGAGCAACAACCGGCAAAAAACTGCACCAGCAGGATGACGTAAGTTTCTTAACAACCAAAATAGCTAGTATTATAGGACAAGGGCTTATCCACCTCAAAACGGAAGGGGGCAACTTTCTGAACCCAAATTTTCATGGAGGAAGGGGTCCATGAGGGGGGGGGGCGGGGTATGCAATAATACACAATTACAAAAGAAAAACACTATTTTTTAATCAAATTAATTTTTCAACGGTAGCTTGCGAGGATTAGTTGCAAATTTTCAACTACAGCTTCCACTAATTGTTCTTTGTTTGCGAAACCCCATTGACGATGAATGCTTAGCATGGCTAACCCATTTAATCTATTTTCACCAATAGTGCTTCTAAGCCATGTTTTAGTTGGCCGAAGGGAGCTGAATGAACCTCCTATAGTGCTTGTTGTGCAGGATTGTGAAAGCAAAATTAGTTGCGCCTTTCTAGTGGTTGGAAAAAACAATTCGCTCTTTTTTAAAACCTCGATGATATCGGGAGCTTCTTTTACCGCATTCCACATTTTGAAACACAATTCCCTTCCTCCTTCGATGCCTTCCAAATTGTAAAGAGTTGCACAAGATGAAGTACTTTAATTCCATTCCTCCAATGAAATATCTCTCATGTTACTCAGATGGAAATATGTCAATGAAAATGCAGGCGATTTGTCTGCAGAAAATCTTACTTCTATAGATGATATGATGGAATCCAATAAGGAATGATGAGAGGCCTCCTCCAAAATTCGGATGGATTACCGGCTGCAGGGTTGCTTCTATGCATTTGTCGGCCAGCAACGCTAGTATTTCGTAATGCGTTTCTTTCAAAATGTTGACTTACCAACAAGCAAGGTATTAATCAATTATCGAGAAATTTGTTGTTTATATTTTTTCGTTTTATTTTAAATGTTTTCCACCTTGGAAGAGAGGGCAGATGCCCCCTGAATACGCCCTTGCTGTAGGACACTTGCATCCCTTTCACAACAGGTGCCGTACAATGTCCGTTTCGATAGAGGTACTTGTCATGGCTGGGTGACGTAATTTTAAAAACATTACATAATTTTGCATCCGGGTGTCGCAAGTGTTTTTCGAATTTTCCTGGTTTTACAGATGATGGCGAGCATCTACGACAGCCGTAGATCGGGTATACAGTACTCTGACTTACTAGTACGATCCAGTGCTACCATTCTCAGCATGAACGACTAGTAGAAAGTTCTTTCCAAACGGCGGCGGCCAGGGAATGCATTCCGCCCTACGTACTGAAAGGGTTCTGCATACATCACTGTTACGTATGAATCTGATGTGTAACGAAATCAGCAGTAACTATAATTGTACCCCGTTTTACTAGGATTTTACAGATCAAAAATTTGCTATGAATAATAGTGTGCTATTGTGTAACATAATTTTAGCATTATGGTCGACAAATGACTAGTATTAATTATAAGCACAATGATTAATTTCAATTGTTGTTCAGCAAGAAACAAAAATGACTAACTAAGTTACAGTTGCCTTAATTAAAAAAGTTTAGGTAAAATGAGGACAAATTTTAAAAACACCTCTGTGAAATGGGAAAATGAATAGCAATTATTAAAGTTATTGAAATAAAATAGTCCATAAAATATTACTGTTAGGTACAAAGGGAATAGTTATATAACTTTCTAATTTTGTAAATGCTTCACATTATTTAAATCCTTAACTAAAAATTTGTAAAATATAATACAGTACCGCCAAGTACAGGAAGGCCCGGAAGGGTCTCATCCAACAAGCGAAGGGCTTAAATGGCCCGTAGCGCTCTCTATATATAATACCGCAAAGTACAGACCTGTGCAAGTGGAAGGACACTAAAGATTAATTATTCAAGTAATGACAAGCTTTCTGCAGAGCGATTCCAAGGGTTGTACAAAATAAAAAACATACAGGAGTAACGTCCGCCCGTAATATTAATTTTTTGCTACCTATGAGTCTGAAACTAATCATTTGTATGCAAATTTAAAATGTCTATCTACAATGTCTGTAACCTCATACGAAAAACTAGTGCATACGGTTGTTATGCACATTTTGGTATTGTACTAATGCAGAGGTCAAAATGATATTATTTACATGTAATGAGGGTATGAAAACGAGACATTGAAATGCAGTTCAAGGAATTGGATTCGGAATTACTTAATTTTTTTGGTAGGGTCGTAGTACGGTGCTGTTTTCTTGGTAATGAATGCGGTGTAGTACTATTGTGTATTATAAAAATCATAATTCATTTATTACGAATGATTCATAACAATTAAATTCATGGTCAACTCAACAACTGTTATAATTGCTCGTATAATTTCAAATGCATTCACATAATTGTAAAAAATAATTGATGAGAACTTAGTATGCGTTCTAATGAGAAAAATTGGTTTAAGTGTGTTCTTGAAATAATTCTTATAAGATAAATATTGCGTTTACGCAAGAAATGTTATTAAATTTTCGAAATATTGGTGTAATACTGAATTAAGGAAGTTGCTGACGGATAATAACTTAATAGTAGTTCTTCAATAATAGTCAAGGTTCAACGGTCCAAAAATACTTACACGTCTTGTTTACAAGAAACCCCTTAATAGAAAAATTGAAGTCATCACTGTAAACAACTTCTAATATCATTATAACAAGCTATTGTTATTATGTAATCCTTGCTGTTGCGTTAAACAACTAAATTTGTTACATAGTAATCATAAATAACTACCTCATCCATATTTGTCGTAAGCCTTATTCTTAAACCTAATAATAGGTTTGAAAAGCCTTCAATTTTACACCCATTATTTTGTTTCCTGGGATTAGTTTCATGAACACTGAAACATGATGGACCAACGCCTTGAGACCTTCCTCACATACCTTGTCTGTTGCCTTATTCTCTCACGATTTTGGTTATTTTTTAATGGAAAATTAATACTAATTTGATAGTCTTATACAGGGTGTTTCTTTTTTTTTTGTTTGTCGACTTATCTCTATTTACAATCTGCTGAAACAGCAATAAGTAAATGTGTAAGGTTACTGACAACGGAAGCAGCCGCCCAATGACGTCTCTTCAGCTTTAACTAATTACAATAATTGATTTAGTTACATCTTAGTCTGGGTAGTAGAGGTATTACAGTATTACATAAATCTGATGTATCTAAAATACATATGCTATATAGACACACCTACACGTGTACATGGACGTACTCACACTCCCCATATGTATGTATATACGTGAACATTCATACATACGGTGAGATTAGGATTGAGATTATTTGATTAATCAGTAGGTAAATCTAAGAGGTAGGTCTAATGTGTATTGTCTCTTAAGTCTACGGTTCTGGTTACTATTGTCCAGTAGAATGAGTGCTAGCACATTTGGGTGGTGTTGCAATTTATCAATATACTTTTCACTAGTTTTCACTATTACATCTTTCACTGAACTTATGCTGAAGTCATTTTGAATGTCCACGTTAGTGGAGTGAGTGCATTAACTTAATTAGCAGGTTTACCAGGCTATTGTATCAAAATGATTTTGGCAGCTTTCTACTGCACTGGGAAATTTCCCGTTCTCAACACGGAGTTGCAGATAAAGGTGATCAACAGCAGCCCTTTCTTGTGTAGTTCTTTCAAGATGCGCCCTATAATTAGGTCGTACACTGGTAACTTTTTGGATTTCAGACTATCTATCATTGTTTTAGTTTCATTCATAGTGAAGGCTTTGATTGGTAGTGAGAGCTGTTTCTTAAGCAATGTCGAAAACTGCAGGAAGTGATTCTTAGCCCGATTTTAAGACAAATATTAGAAATGCAAGTTTTCCAAAAAATGCTTTATTTTCGAATTGCTGAATATTCTCAAAGAAATATAATTTTGTTAAACCTATTTGAGAAGGAAATCGTGTACAAATTTGAAAACCGAAATCATAACCACTCTCGGATCAACGTCAAATTTGTAAATTCAAAATTTTTAACATCTCAAAAAATTGAACTCGTACTTGAAATAGTGATCATTTTTGATTCATTGTGGCTTGTAAATGTTATTTTGTTTTTAAACATGCCCGAGTTTCCAAATGCTGAAAAAACTGTTATGCATTACTGTTATGGCCTTGTGGACGGAAATGCACTAAATGCAAGGCGAATGTGAACCACGACAGGTTTCCAGATGTACGATTACCATGTAATAAGACGTTTACACGAATGCGTATTACACTGAGAGTCTTTTCATTTCTGAGAGTCATTAACCTTCCCGGGAGCTTAACCACGGCACCACAACTGAAGGAAGAAGTACGTCGTCAAAGCAAAAAAAATTGCGCGCAATTAAATGTAAGCCACAAAATCATTAGGAAATTTTAAAATTTCAGTTCTACCCGTGCCATGTACAGCGCGTGTAAGTCTTGTGGCCACAAGATTTTACTTGACGTTTCGGCTTCTATCAATGGTTACTTGAAGCGATCGTTCAAAACTTAAACTTTTTGGCTGAAATATTGTTCATAATGCGATTGTGAACATTCGTAACAATCACCAGTAGGTGGAACAAAATTCGAATTCCGCCATGCAAATACGATTCCAGCTTCAGTTTTCTCTCAATGTTTGGGTTGCTATAACTGAGATAATCTCATTGGGCCATATTTCGAACTTGAAAGCCTAACAGGAGATTCTTATCGGCATTTTTCTGACGCAAAACTACCTGTATTATTGGAATATATTCGATTACAGCTAAGGAACACTATGTTGTTTATGCACGATGGTGCTCCAGTACATTTCAGTATTGCCGCAAGGAAGTATTTGAGTACAAATTACCCTCATCGCCTAATAGGTCGTGTTGGACACGCCGGGGTAGGATATCGAAGGGACCTAGCGGGGAAAGCGTGGCCACCGCGATCGCCCGATATAAACCCCCTAGATTTTTTTGGGGGGCATGTCAATTCACTCTGTATAAAACTCCAATTGTGGACGTAAAATATTTACGCAACAGAATTGTTGACTCTTTTGATTCTATCAGGAATACACCCGGAATTTTACTTACACTACCTTACTGGCATGGGGTGGGCCTGGCGTATCCAGGATCGGCCTTCGAGTCAGCTCCATGTCAGATGATGATGATGATGATGACAAGGAGGATACTCGAAGGAGGCATTTCGAAAATAAAGCATGTTGGAGAAAATTGTTATTCTTAATTTTTGTCTTAGAATTGGTATCCAAGGTTTTCGAACTTTAGAAAAACAACATATGTAATACCCTTATATTTCCCTATTTTTTGAAAACGGGACAACTTTAAAAAAATTGTCTACTCACTAAAAAACAGTAAATAGGAAGGTGAGATATTAATGTACTTACAACGACAACGAAAAATGATTATTTTATTTAATTTTATGGCACCTCGGTAGCCTTGACAACTCTAATTTGTATTCCTGATTATTAGCTGTGTGGTTTTGTAATTTTCTTGTTTTCTTCGCGGCGGTGTAATAATAAAAGTCCGGTCGAATTAAGAACACACGGGCTGCATTTGAACTTATCCCGTGGATTAACATCCATTTAATCAAGACCTGTCTCGGGTCTGATATTTATTATCTATTAATAATTACGAAACGCTCCGTTTTAGCTGCAAGGAAGACGCTTTGCCGTGTTCTCGTCAAGGCTTCATTCCGTCTATCCTTATATAATAAATAATGACGGATCTTTTATTATCCACGTATGCAATGAAAATTAATTGTGGTTTAATGCAACCGTCTGCGGTCCCAAGCTGCTAGGCAACTGCCTCATTAAGAAAATGTAAAAGGCAAAGAACGTCATATGCACGTGTTAATGCATGCTTTGTGCTTGCACATTCAATAACGGCAAGGATGCAAACAGCCAGCCAATGGGATAACGATTAATTATTGTTACTGTAACTCGCGAATTTTTGCTTCTTGCTGGGCAACATTTGAAATTAATTATTGTGCTTATAATTGATACTAAACCAATCATTTGTCAACTTCAATGCTAACCAACCGAGAAAATTACATGGATTCTTGAAAAATTGTACATTATTTTGATAGGGAAAAGGTTGCGAAGGCAACAGAAGAAGGTTGTCCATTCATCATAGCATATTTCCACAGCCTACATTGCTGAATAGTAGACAGTAACTTTAGTTGTAAATACCTACTCAAACAGAGGTACAATTATAAATACTGCTGTTTAAAACATTTTAGTTCCACAGCAAATTAATATATAACAGTGATGTGTGCATGAAGCTGTTTTACAGTCCAGTTTTTTTTGGCCGTTAAGAACCTTTACGTTACACTGTTGGTAGGCGGTCTGCCTTGCTAGGTGCTTCTCTTTAGTGCAGTTTCATATCGAATACGAATATCAAACACTAGGGAACATTCAGGGATTTAGACTCCATAATTGCCAAAGTCGTACTGGAGAATTGTGTAAATGTGTATAGTGGGTTGCAGTACAATGTTTTTTATTTTTCTGGATCGTAATGTATAGGTTTGGATCCTTGATATTTTAACACATTTTGCTTAGGAAGCAAACACTCTAGGAATTGACTTGAACAAGCCAGAGGCTGAAATGTCTTCTTTTACTGAAATTAAGCTGAATGTGAACTGAAGACCCTCAGATCAACCTGCAATAGAACTTCTTCTCGTCTCTTCAGGACGTTTATTCCCTTTATGGTTTCATCGTCTTCAGCCTCAGTCTCTCACGGTCCTCCCACTCACGTTGTCGAAGATCTTTTTCCTCTATTACGTTTATTGTATGTGTTTTCTATTTATAGGATGGGCGACTTCTTCTTCTTCTTCCTATTGACGACCGTTGGAATGTTTATTTCTATCTGTGCATTATTTCTATGTGACCAAACCAATGAATGTTTCTACTTTTTAAATTTCTGGTAATGGATGAAGTAATTCGCATTACTTTCCATATCTCTTCTGGTTTCCATATACCTCGTTTCGTAATTTGTAGACACCCTCTGAAACCGTGTTTTTATTTTGTTTCGCCAGCTGTCTGTTACTTCTATGGAGAATGTTCTTGTTGGTGACCTTTCTTATATCTTTATTTATTACAATAGAACCACAAATACTAAATTTTAGAGGTTTAGTAACATTTTATGTTTATGAAGTGATCTGGGCTTTATTTAAACCACAATTTTTCTTAAAACTGAAGAAAATGCTTGTACCTTACAACTTTGTTCTACCCAATCCAGTATTTCTAAGCCAATACTTATACGGATTTTGCCGGCCTCGGTCGTCTACTGATTCGCGCACTTGCCTGTAGATCCCTCTAATAAGAGGTAAAACCGCAGGTCCCGTGCTACTGTGCGACACGTTTAACAATCACTAATGGAGTTGAAACTACCCCAGACAGGCAAAATTCATAGTTATGGTGTACAATACGCCAATAATGGCTGCAATGCTTAGAGATGCTTGGAAAGCCGCGTGCCAGATGTAATTCCATCAAAATACAATACAGATTTTAAGGGAAATTGGGATACGGATTGTACCGTAACGTTGCTTAGAAGTTTATTCCTTGTTTTAAACTATTTCCTTAAATGAAATGTTAAAAAGTGATTTCATAAAATATTGTAGACAGTAGAACTTGGTGTCCAGGAAACGAATGTAGAAATGGAGAAATCAAAGGAAACAGCAATCAAAAAGGCCGAATCAAAATGTTTCGGTTAGCAAATTTTTGAAATTGAATTTTGATGCAGGAATGCAAGGTATCAGAAACGCAAGAAATTACATACTGTATTGCAACAGCACACATATCCATTATTAGTAAGCATAGAACCACTTTTTTTCCTATGAAAATCTCTTATGTAGGGTAAATTTCCATAAATAAATAAATGTTGAAAGACATTCAAAGCGTTTAAAAAATTCTATCGGGATATTTTACACTGGCTTTAAAAAAGGGAATATAGAGAGAAAAGAGCAGGAGAAGGGAAAGAAGAAGAAATATAGGAGAAACAAAAAATATAAAGAGAGGAGGGAGAGAAGAGACGAGAACAGAGAGATAAGACCGAGAAAAGAGAGTGAAGAAGAAGATAATAGAGAGAGAAAGACAGCTAGGAGAAAGACAAGAGAATGAGGAGAGAGTGAGAGAGTGAGTAAAGCAAACCAAGAACATATTTCAAAATATTTGTATTGGCATTAGTTTTCAGTTTTTAGTATTTCTTTGAATTATTATTAGGTTCTGTTGTGCCTTAAAAACCTGCACCCTAAACTTTTTTATTAGCCCGCAATATCCCACTGTTGGGCAAGGGCCTCCCCCAAAAGGGGGGTTGTTGATCTATACTCCCATAGTGATCAATCCTCGTGGGAGAGAGGCGCCGCGTTAACGCAACCTTCGGGTCACCCATCCACGTACTGACCGGAGCCAACGCTGCCTTAACTCTCCTGATCGTACGTGAATGGGCGAGTGAAATACGGCCTCAACCGGGATTCGAACACTCGGCCGATCAGCCGCATTTCACTGTGACTTCGAGTGGCAGAGCGTATCCGCACTGCTCCACCGAGGTCTCTATGATACATAACCTACAAAATACTTTCCTTTTATTTCCGAAAATTTAGAATATTGTGGTTTTGAATTATTGGTTGGAGGGGCTTACCTACAGAGTGCGTGATTCCTTCAGAAAGTATATCGGAATTTAATTATGAAAGTTATTATAAAATAAAAAACCAATTTAAATTAAACGCTGGTGAAATCATAAAAAGCCTAAAGACACGACTAACTTTTAAACAGGAATTAAGAATTCCACCAGCAGACAATAAAATATGCTCGTGTATGACAGGCAGATATCACTGACATGACGTTTAGATTTAATCAAAGCAACCAGACAATGCTGCTTTCTTTTAACAATCGGTTTGTATGCAGGTGACAGTTCGCTTTCAAAAATATAATTTCACCTGTGGTGTTTAAACCACCGTTTTAATTTAACAGTTGTTTGCCGTTTCCTCTTATGGCTTTCGTTCTTAAGGCTGAGTGCCAGTGGATGCCATTAATTGCTAAATATCGTGTGGTAACTACACTTACCGCATCATTAACTCTAAAAATGATTAAATGCTTCGCAGAGGCAACATTAATTGGTAAAATACAATTATTTCAATTTGTTCGTAAATTAATCAGTTTAGGTTTTGTTGCAAAATTATTCGTAATTCTGGTAATTGGAGAAGATTGAATCTTGGCAGCTTTGAAGAGATGAAGTTGCAACATATTTGGAAATGTAGGTCGGTTTGGGTAACCATACTCACAGAAAGGTAAAAAATGTGTGTTAAGTTTTGCGATGAACAAACCTTCATCAATTTTCTTCTGTTTAGGTTAGATTCCCATTTTAGACCAAACTCTATAGATGTGCAGAAATGCTTATTCAAAAGCCACCGCTGATTAAATGCAACCGAAAGGTGTGCATCTACATAATCGATATACCTACTTAACATAATATACTCAAAATTTGGGTTGCATAGAGTAATTGGTAATCGGTCATATCGGCCATTATTCCAATGAATCGGTATCGGGTTTTCGGCAGATAAATCGGTTCTGATAATCGGCCTTTCTTGTTTTCGTTATTATTGCTATGCACGTATTCTGTAGCTAGAAAACCATGGATAGCAAAGAAATTAGGAAAACGTATCCGATTCAACATGTAAAAATACATAATAACCATATATTATTTTCTAGGACACACACAGTCTAACGCACATAACTACAGTATAAATAATATGCTGCCGATGAATCGGTATCGACCGATAACACAAGGTCGATTAAACTGTATTTGGCCAATTTGCTTATCGTTGCAACCATACTAAAAACATTTAATAGTTATTTAAGTACAGTTTGCTTGTTACAGCTATTACTATTCTACTTCCAACGAAAACAAGTGAAAAACAAAATAAATAGCACATTTTATTGAATTCAGTAAATGTTCAAAATTATTTCCATTAGCTTCCACACTAATTTACTAATTCGTTTTAAAAACAATCTCTGGTGCGTGTCAGGTGTAATTGCTATACACACCCTGATTATTTTATTTCATAAACCATGTTTATTTACTGCTGTAGTTCCTTATACTATTTATTTAATTCAGTGTTTCCAAAACTGTAGGGCGTACCCCTTTGGGAAGAGGGGCGCACCTCTCTGGGGGAGGGACGCAGCAGAAAAATAGTAGAATGGAAATTAGTATATATTGAAACTAATACGAAACATCTTAACTTAATGCTTAGTGTTTAGTATATTATTATGGTCTCTTTTCTTTTCTGTACTTGATGTTAAATCAATAAATTATTCCTCTTCTTCCAACGATAAATCTGTAGGTGTAACTTGAAACGGGTTTTGTATTCATCCGTATTTGGTCAGAAGACCATCATTTTCAAAGAAGTAACATTTAAAGGTTTTAGATATATCGTTTTTAAATAATGTTCTATGTTTCTAAAAATTACACATACATTTGTATGGCTTGGTTTGTTTTTGTTAATAAATGTTTTTAAGTAATTAAATATTTCTGTGTCTTCACTGTTTATCTTGCTTGACTAAAGTTCCAATTATCTCGAAAAGCCGTTAGTTTCAGCTAAGAGTTGTAATATTTGAGTATTATTTCTTTGCGACTGGGCACTTGCATAAAATACTTAGTTTTTCAAGAATGTCAATCAAATAAGCCACCATCTCTGTGATTTTCTTCTTTATTCGGAATAACACAATAGTGCTGAATGGTGAGTTCCCATACCATCGTACATTCAAGCAAATAGTCTCGCCCTTAAAGACTTTGCTTTTATACAACTTAAATAGACATTACAATAGATAATACCAAATGAAGACCTTTTTTTTCTCTCACTCATTCATACT
>JABXWE010032924.1:0-10546 GCA_014611495.1 Limonius californicus
GAACCAGAACAGGAATATCATCGAAAATATAAGGGAATTCTTCATTTAAAAAATTTAATTAGTTATCTGCATTCAGTCTTCGGGGTAGTACAAAAGTCCCAACAAGTTTATTTCCGATTATTCCTGCCCACACGTTCACAGAAAAATGAACTTGATAGTTTTGCACTTTCAAAGCTTGGGGATTTTGAGTATTGAAAATACCATTTTTTGTGAATGTTGATTCATCCGTCCACAACAGCTTATCCAGGAATCTTGGATTTCCTCTGTTGGTTTCCAAAAGCCACTCACAAAAATTCCTCCTAGGTTCGTGGTCGGTATCCAACAAATGCTGCAAATGGATGTAGCCTATCATCTTTAAACATTCTTTGCACGGAAGACTTGGATGTTTCAAAATTTCTGGCAATCGAACGAACACTTTTAGTCGGATGCTGACTTACAAACTCCAAGACGTTTTCTTCCAAATTAGAATTTCTAACTCTTCGCGGCCGACCTGCATTAGAATGACTTGGAAGAATATTTCCAGTCTCCCTAATTCGTTGCATTGCAGCCCGTATTACAGTATGGTATGGATATCTCCGATCGGGAAAACGGTCGGCACAGACCCTTGAAGCTTCGTTGTAATTACCATCGCATTCGCCAAGAACCAAAATCATGTCTGCATATTCACTTGCAGATAATCCATAGTAACGTAAAATAAATTAAAGAATCCAAACACAAAATAGCTTAAGTAGACAAAATTATAATAAATTCGAAACAAAAACATTTTTCAAAATCACGATACCCGCTTAACTTGCTTAAATTAACATGGTTGTCAGCTTTAGTTTCTTGTATGTTTCTTGCTTCTATCAGTTCTTTCAACAAATTCAAATGATTTGATGGCGATTTGAGGTTGTAATAGACTTATTTATTGATAAATTAATTATTTTATTTAAATATTTGTGGCTATAAACTAAATATACGATGTTAAAGCTGATACCTTTAACAGGTACGTGTGAGAAAACTAAGCCTCGGAGACAAATTTTGTTCTTAGGTTTCTTAATCAGAAAGCAGAAAGCGGCTACCTGAAGCTTTAGTGATGATTCTGGGACACCCTGTATATAATAATGTAGTCTACACCTAAACACTTATTACATAACACACTAATTAATTTTGAACAATTGTAGTACTTAATAGGCTATCCTTTGTTTTTAATAACTAATTCACACCTTCTTGGCTTAGAATTCAGCAGTTTTTGTTTCCTTCCCTTCCTTCATTCGATTAATTCCACTCTCTTTTGGACTTTTTTTGAAATAATGTTAGAAATCCTCTGTCATAAGTTTTCAATGGGATTTGGTCCGATGATTGTGCTGGCCAGGCTATTCTTTTATCTTTATTAGTCGACATGCAAGAGCGAACAACCTTTGCTCTGTGGCAAGGAGCATTATCATCTTGAAAGATAAAGATTTTGTCAGGAAATAACTCTTTTCCACTAGCCAGCATCTTCTCCTGTAGGACATCAATGTATTTCATTGCATTCATCATTGCATACAACACGCAGCCTACCAACACCTTCAGCAAACATGCAACCCTATATCATGATAGAGGTTGGAGGTTTAATTGTTGGGAGAAGACACTGTCGTGAAAATTCTTCTCCGGGAAATCTTCTAACATATGTGTTTCCAGCACGATTGTTAATATTAACGGTAGATTTATCACTAAATAATACCGTCTGCCATTGTTCTGGGACTTAATGGTGATGATCCTTTGCACATCTCAAACGGTGAAGCCTTTGTTTTTCTGATAGGAGTTGTTTCCTCCGGGCTTTGCAATCTTTAAGGCCATATTTAAGAAGTCTCCGTCTTGCAGTAAAAGTGTATACACTTACACCAGTAGCTTCGGCCCATATTTTGGTTAAGTCTGTCGAATTAAGACTTCTGCCTGCCAGGTTCGTCCTCCGCAATACATTGTCGTCTCTCACTGATGTTTTTTGTGCACGGCCACTGCGGAGTTTATCTTCAATTTTTCCCGTCTCAGAGTATTTTTTGATCACTCTAATAACGGTGGATTGATTGCATTGCACTTTCATAGCTATTTCACGACTGGAAGCGCCTTGTTTATGATGAAAAATTATTTCATATTGTTTTCCATCCGAAAATGTGATAGGTTTCTTTTCGGACGGCATTTTTCCATTGTTAAGGACATGCAAAATACAACTGAATATAATATAATAATACCTGCAGGTATGTACGGGATTTGTAAATTAAGTAATGAGGCTGGTAGCGTAGCATTCGATCTGGCAACACTGGGGACGCGGAGTTGAAGGGTGGGCATATGAACATGTGATACGCCTTCAGTACGAGTTTGAACTCGCTAGAGCCATTTAGTTGTCCATAGCGATTTTTTTCATGAAACAATTTTTTCTAGAGCGTTCTAAAAATGAGTGACATCAATTTCGAACTACGGTGTGCTATCAGGTTTTGCTTCAGACTTGGACACAGTGCAACGGAAACATTTGCGAAACTTCGGCAGGTCTACGGAGACAGTATGCGAAAAATATTTCTTACAATTCTAATATTGTTAGGAGCCCTGAATTAGATTGAATACATGCTTTCTGTATGTAATAACAAGATAGATTGCTTTTAATAGTTTCCAATAGAGGTTTCGACGAGATTTTCGCACTTTGGTTCTACCAATTATGAACGTGTTATCATCTTTACTGGTAATACCTCAATCGTGTAATACGACAGATGCATGTCTGTTGCTGCACGATCCAATAATCCATTGGTCGCAACGGTAGAATTAGAGATACACAGTTTAGGTTCAAGTCCTTTCCCTGTCACAAAAGTAAAATGCAGCAACATTTGACAGTTTGTAGGTTCAAGCTGTTTTGCTGACATAAAATACTATTCCATTTCCGAAGTGGAATTTATACCAGTTTTGGTAACACCATCCCAACTACCAAATTTTCATTTCACATAACTTCTTGTTTTCGTATTGTATTTGCTTCTGAAATATACACGGTTTTCGCAGTTTGTGTAAATAACATTTTCCAGTTAATTGGTAAGGTCATTTTGAGCAAAAAAATGTCCAATAAACGTATGTCCTATTATTAATAGCGAAATTACAGGAGATCAGAATATTATTGGCATAATTAATTCATATCTTTAATATCCAAAGGCCTTTAAGAAAACATTTTTAACAAATTAAAACTTTACAACGACTGTTTAATGCAGAACAATACACAGAATTTTTAAGAGAATGGGCTTCATAAGATATTAGAAGATGCTTCACTTAATATTCGATAAAGAATGTGGTATCAGCACGATGGTGCTCTTCCTCATTAAGGACGGCAAGTAGATGCATGGCTAAATCTTTGTTATTCTGATAGATGAATTGGATGTTAAGGAACCGTTATATGAGCTTCAAGATCTCCAGGTTTAAATCCTTTGGACTTTTATCTGTAGAGGCATCTGAAGCAGTTGGTAAACAGTGTTAAAATACGTACTTGTGGACAATTGCAGAATCAACCAATGCGCCAAATGAGATTACCAACAACAACGGAATGTTTCGAATGTATGATTCCTTAGTGTCAAGCTTTTATTCAAGCTCAAGAAGAGCATTTTGATCATTATAAGAAATAATGTTATCATTTTATTTTTTAATAATTTTGTTTTCATCTGCCAAATGCCATATGATATTGATTTTAAGTTAACCATGCCATTAAAATTTTGATCTTTAATCGCGCAATTACTTAAAATAAGACCATTAGACAATTTTTACTCAAAATGACTTCAGCAACCAAACGGCAAAGTTTTTTACACTAGTTCTGAAAGACCTTGTATATTGACAAAACGCTCATTATTCTTACTGTTGTTCTACTTTTAATAAATTCTTCTTCCTTAATTACTATTTTCCTTCTTTGCCGCAATTGCATAAAGAAAATGAATTACCTGTACCTGCAACAATACCAAAAAACTTTCCTAATTTTCTGTTTTTGCTTGATTTGAATTCATAACTCTTTCATGGTTAGATACTTACAGTGAATAGCTTGAATTAGTTTCACTGGACGATTTATTGCTGTTTATTCTAATAGTTTCAATTTTAACATTTAGTAATTTAGGGAACACTGAATTCAGAAGTTTCCAACGAAGGGAATTTGAAGAACCTTAAGGAAACTATTTACTACCACAACATGTAGTACAATTTAATACAGATTTCGGTACCTAAGTTGCCCCTACCGATGAACTTAAACTGTCTAAGTAACTTTGTCCGAGGAAAACCTCTGAAGATACTTATTTAACCAAGTCAACAATAGGCTTAACTCATTAAACTTGATGAAGAGTATCTTCAGAAGTTTTTCTCAAATAAGGTTACTTTAGTTATTCTAAATTCATCAGTTTCTACTTAAAATAGATATTACTTCATCATTCATCATCATCGCTGACAGCCTTTTTGTCTCAGTGCTGGGCATCGGCCTCTTCTCTGCCACGTGTTTCTCCTCAGCACTAAGGTAGAAACACGGGGACCTACAGCCGAACGACAGAAATTCCAGGGAAGGTTTTGTTACCTTTAAGATCCCACGGTTGCAAGCCGTTGGAAATTGTGTGTGGTGGATTTCTATAAGCTACGACCACACAGATATTAGATATTAGTTACCAAAATAAAAATGTAACTGTTCTAAATGTTGCAGTGGTGAAGGGTTTTTTCGAGGTTCTCTGTATACTTTAACTACCGTCTCCATTCAATCTAATGGCCGATAGTTTAGAACAAGCACCAAATATAAGACAATCACTTCTACTTTTAGTGTTTTTACCATACAAACTTACTGTAACGGATAGTTCAAAAAATGTAGAATATGAAATATTTGTACTTGTAGGTACAACAAGCTCTAACGCTAATTAAATATTATACAAAGGGAAGCCAAATACTTATCTACCTAGCCGTGAAAACAATGGCTGAACGGCCTACACTATTAGTATTATGTTTTCACAAGTTTTTGACAATTGTATATGCAATATTGTTTAGATCTGCATACCCGTTTCAAAAATATGGTGTTCAGTTGTGCGAAAAATGAACTTAGTAAAACTTGAACACCGAAGTGAAGTCAAATTCTTGACAAAAGAAGGCAACTGGCGAAAAACTATAATCTATAACAGGATGACGGGGGTCTACGGAGAAGATGCTCCGTCTTTTTACAAGGTTAAATGTAAACAATTTCGTTTGGGACGGGAATCCGTTGAAGATGACTCAAAAGCGGACACACCTTCAGATGCGACTAATGAAGAATTGTGCCAGAAAGTTGAGGCTATAGTGTTGGAGGAACGTTTGAAAATAGGAATTTATCTTCAGAATTAGGAATTTCTGAGGTAAACGTCATTACCATTTTACACCATAAATTAGGCTTGAGTAAGGTATCCGCGCGGTGGATTCCAAGGATGCTGACTCCGGAACAAAAATTGCACCGCTAACAAATATGCGACCAACATTTGTCCACGTTAGGGAAGGAGTCAGCGTTTCTATTACGAATGGTGACCATACGAAACTTAGATTCATTACTGAAATTCTGAGATGAAACAAATATCCATGCAATGGGTGCATAATGGTTCTCCACCTCCCAAGAAATGTCGAACCCAACCTTCTGCTGGGAAGTTAATGGGTACAATTTTCTGGAACATGAAGGGATTATTGTTGATCGAATATATGACAAAAAGGAACTACACTTACTGGAGAAACTTATACCAATACTCTAAAAAAATCTAAGAAACGCTATTTGTGAAGAACGCCAACGTTTGCGTCAGAAAAGCATCTTGCTTTTGCATGTCAACGCACGAGTCCACAAAGCTCGAAAGTTCGTGCCTGTTTTAGAGGAATGTAATTTTCAGGAGTTTGATCAACCACCCTATAGCTCAGATATGAGACCATTTGATTTTTATCTGTTTAGGAAACTGAAGAAATAATTAAGAGGACGAAGATTTTACTCAGATAACGAACTGAAACGACATCAGAGAGCTGAGTGTTACATATATTAAAAAATAAAATAATTAACATTTTTGTATCTCTTCTGTTTTATGGCTAGGTAGATACATTTCTGAGTTCCTCTAGTATGCTGCAAACTAGTACAAACACTATTTAACCGATTTAAATTATATGGCAGAGGGTTTATTCCAATAGATTTTAAAGGGTAATAATTAGGCTTATTTGGTAATAAATGCATATTTTAATTGTTTTTAGCATTAATGGTTAATTTGCAGCATTTGTCTGTTTAAATTGCATATTTATATAATTTTTTGTTATCAAGTACAGATTCACTTGGTCAAGAAGTCTTGGAATTTTCAGAAATTTAATTAACCTTCTAAACTCATTCATTCTGTATTTCGAATATGTAGGTACTTTCTTAGTTGTTAAGCTTCAAAAAACCAGAATACTTGAAAATGCTAAGAGGATTACCAGAGTCTGAGTGGCCCTGTTGCAGTAACGACAAAACCTGTGAAAGTTAAACAATTCATCATTTCATCAACAATCAGTTGTCTACTAGTTTCAAAGAGTGTTAACATTTGCAAGATGCTGAAAGAAAAAAAGGGTATAAGTGCTATTTTACACCAATTTGTGAGGGACTATGATGATTTCGCAACAGATGGGCGTCTGTTATTTTGTAAATATTGCTAAGTTTCTGTTGCGGCAACCAAGTTCCAAGTTAAGCAGCATCTTCAAACCGGAAAACGTGCAGGTAAAAAAATTGAAAAGGGGAGAATAACCAGTGTTAATTTCTGCTTTACCAAGTCTTGAACGTAAACATTCAGAATTTAATGAAGCAATTTGTAAAGCTTTTATTTGCGCTGATATTCCGTTGACTAAATTAAAGAATGAAGTTTTTTTCAATTTTTTTGGAAAAGTGCACGAAACAGAATATTCCAGACAAATAGACATTAAGAAAACATTGTGTTTCCGACTTATATGCAGCAACATTACACAAACTAACAGAAAAAGTAAAGGATCGCCGCATTTGGGTGTCATCGGATGAAACAACCGATGCAGGAACAAATGCGTAGCTAATTTTGTGTTTAGTATTAGGGGTTAACGAAAAAAACAATAAATCATATCTGCTGACTTTTTAAGTTTTGGACAAAGTGAATAATTGCTGCTTTTTTCAACGACTCTCTAAGAGTATTGCGGCCGTCTGAAATTTTATGTGAAAAAGTGCGAGTGGTTTGTAGCGATGCTGCACCATACACGGGAAATTTTTCTTTTTAGTATACATTGCCTATGTATACTTTTAAAAAGAACGCGTCATTTACGCCGGTTGTGTAGACAACGAACTATACCGATAACTAAAAAACAGAAGCAAACGTCACTGTAGTTGTGAATTATTTGAGTATGAAGGTTATGTTGGTGCAGTGTTTATATTAAATAAGTAAATCAAAATAAGTTGAACAACAACGATGATTATTATTGTAAAACATTAAATATCAATAACAGAAAACGGAAATGCAAATAAAAACAACAGTTACAATAAGTATTCGAAATGGAGACCTTCTACTTCTAAACAATAACCTAAACGGTGTTGAAAAGCACGCACAGCATTCGCAAGAAAGTCAGGATTCAAGCTATTGTATTCGGTACGTATGCGATTTTTTAATTCATCAAAACTTTCTATTGAAATATTTGTATAAATTTTTGAATTCAGTATCGCCAAGCAAAGAAGTCATTGGGCGGCCAATCTGCAGAACGCGGGGGCCACGGTAGAGGACCGAATCTTCCTATCCACCGTCCTGGAAACCTGTCGTTTAGAAAGTTTCTTATAGCATTCGTGCAATGCGGAGGGGCTCCATCCATCTGAAACCACGAGTCATCGATATTTAAGCTACCTATTGTCGGAATAATGTCGTTCCTTAATAGCTCTAAAAATTTGGCATTTGGCATATTGAGATTACCATCAATAAAATATGGACCGATAAGCTTATTTTTAACTATTTCTAGCCATACGTTAATTTTCCCACTGTATTGACTGTGAGTTAAGTTTTGTAAATGGCAGTCAGTGAGGGACCAATATCTAAGAAATACGTTTATCAGGATACTGGATAATGGATAAATGAGGAATTATAATACATACCGAAAATTTTGTGAATTGACTTCTCCATTTATTGTGAAAATTGCTTCATCACTAAAAACTATCTTATTTAAAATGTATTCATGTTCATTCGGAAAATTAAAGAATGTTTCACAAAAGATTGTACTTTTTTCTTTGTCTCCATCGAATAGTTGTTGTTGATTCGAAAATGTGAACGATTTATATTTAAATTCTTTTAGTGTTATAAATACCGAGGTTTTAGAAACATTAAAATGTGAACCTATTTCTCGTAGTGATACTATGGGGTTTTCTTCAACGTAGCATAAAATATTTAATTTCATTTCTTCGGTTAAAACGTGATTAGTTTTAGTTCTTATTTTATGGGAATTTATTACGCATCCCTCCGATTTAAATTTTCTAACAATTGTTTGTATGGTTCGAATGCAAGGAATAGGTCTTTCTGGATATTTTAGTGAAAATAAGTCTCTCGCAGTTCTTAAGCTGTTAACATTCTGATACCACATTAGAATTTCCACTTTTTCGTCTTTACTGTATATGGTTGTATAAAAATAGCAAAAAGATACTAAATAAAGACAAACTTTATTTTTTAACCCGGAATTAATTTGATTGTTTTGGCCACAGTCGCTTTAGTTGTCTGTATAGTTGGTTGCCTACGTAATAGGCGTAATTGATGAGTTCTTTTTGAAAGTATACATACATAGGCAATGTATACTAAAAAGAAAAATTCCCTGTATGTGCAAAGCAATGCGCGGACTGCAAATTTTGTATCCAAACATGATACATGTGACCTGTTTAACACGTGGTTTACACCGAGTAGCTGACTGAATTCCCAATCTTTATTCTAACGTTAACGTGCTGATATCATCTGTGAAAAAGATTTTTCGCAAAGCACCGAGTCGTGTGCAGAAGTTTCAGGAAGTTGCGGAGGACGTTCCACTTCCGCCCGCGCCACCCATTACAAAATGGGGAACTTGGATCAACGCTGCTGTGTATTAGAAAATATTGAAATTGTGAAGAAAATTTGCAATAAAATCGACTATGAAGAAGCGCAGGGCATTGAAGAAGCACAGGGTATTCTAAGAAAAGAGGGTATTCGAGAAAATTTGATTTTTATTCGAGCTAATTTAACTTGCATTTCAACTGCAATCTCTAAACTAGAAGCGAAAGGATTACCTTTACAAGACAGCATTGAAATAGTAGAAGATATGGTTAAGGGTTTAACTAAACTCAAGAAAAAGGATTTCATTAATAAATTAAACGAAGTGCTGTCAAAAAATGCGGGCTATCAACAACTGAAGAATATAAGCGGGGTGTGCAAAATGAAACAGCCCTTGGTGCAAGAAATGAACATTTAAATATCATTGACATTATAAATTATGATTTTGTACTAATAGAGTCGTGTGATGTCGAGAGAGTCTTTTCACAGTACAAAAATATTCTCGCTGACAACAGGTGTAAATTTAAATTCGAAAATGTATTACACCACGTTGTTGTTAAGTGCTACTATTTGTTTTTATAATGTAATTAATTTTAAATTAGTAATTTTGGGTTTTCTGATTAATTTTAATTAAATAATTTTGGATTTAAAAAATGTTAGTGCATTTTAATAGAAAAATAAATATCTATTGATACTACGTTAATGTTTTTTTTTTCCTAGTTACTTAACAATTTAGTGCATATTTAAATGCATATTTTGAATGTTTTTGATGCATATATGCATAAATATTTTGAAGTCTTTAGTGAATAGTTATTCCAAGCCTAGTAATAATCATATTTATTTGGTTTCCCGTATAAAGTTGTATTTTATACTTTATGCGACTTCAACAAAAATAATTTTCGTTAACTTTTAGGAAAATTATTAATATTGATCAATAAAGACCTTCAAGATGTCCACGAAAAAAATTTATAGTTTCAAAGCAACATATGACACGTCTTTTGTAAGTACTTGTTAGGTAAGAAACGAAACGTTTCTAATTTCACTTTACCTTAGGTCTTAGTAACTAACATGTTAAAATAATCTTCCTTTAGCTCCTTAAAGATTAAAAACGGATACTCCAGTTTAAAATCTCAAGTACTAACTTTTGCAAATAATCAACGCTCAGAGAACTAAAGGAAAGTATAAAGCGTTCCCTCGTTTTCCTTTCCCGAAGCGTTTAAAAAAACAAAAATTAATTTAATTAAACGTTTTCTGAACATCACGAAGAAGGAGATTCGCAGGTGTAAGATTTGCGAAACGATTCGCAACAAGTTCAGCCTCAAAGGGAAACGTCGGAATAAACTTCATCCCACAAAGAGCATCCCACATTCATCCGACAACAAGCAATGAGAGCGAACAAATCACAATCACAAACGGAGCAAACATAAATACTTTACAAACTTTGCAGCATCTTAGCATTCTGCTGGCGTTCGCGTGAATTGGAACGCTAACGAAAACGGAACGGGTAGCGGAACCGGGACATGTAATTAACAGTCTTAGCG
>JABXWE010032926.1:0-13115 GCA_014611495.1 Limonius californicus
TAAAAAAAAAGTTATGATAAAAATTGAAAATAATAGATTTAAAAACAAAAAAAAACCAAATTTAATAATCACACTAACTAATAAGAATAACAATATAATTGATTTTTATTTTATTAAACAACTCTAAACCTAATAGTATGGCCCATTGCCGCAAGAAAAGTTGGAATATCGCCCCCATACTCTACACATAGACTATTTAGACGCCTCTGCATATCCTCGTACACTGTCCTCTTTTTCTTCGTCGCCACTACGCCCCGATTCCTCTGCTCTATTTTGGTGTCATCGGCAGCAACCTCTACCTCATTTTTTGAATGAGTTTCCATATAGAAGGGTGGTTTTCATCAACCATAGTGGAGAACCTCTGGTTCCATCCCTCCGTCTGATTGTTGGTGCAATCTTCTCCATTAACGGTTGCACTGTAAACATTCCACAACTCAGGTGGAAATAGGGGAGCTGCGTTTCTCGTCCTTATAGCACCATCTGCACGATTTGCAACTCTCCTGTTCCTGATACATAGGTTACGTCGAAATAGTCCAGAAGGTCTTCTGCCTCTGCTGGAACCACCTCTCGTAAGTACGCCATCCCTCTGGGAACATCTTCTAGTGGATGATAACCCATCTATCATACCGCAAAAATGGTTCTTCGTTTTCTTTGTAAAAAGTCGTTAGCCCCAATTGTTGAATTTTTCTAAAAGTGCTCTGTGTGAGGTGGTAGAAACAACCCCGAATTGCGACCTCTTCGCCGAGAACAACTTTTATGGCTTGTACAGCTGCCCTTTCAAATCTAAATGTACGATTCGTGGGTCGGGATACAGTGCCCTTTCCGTGCATTTTTCTAAAATAGCTTCAAGTACATGTTCATATGTGGCCTGGGTTTTGTTTTGCAGCAAACAAAAAGCTGCTGTAGTTAATAAAGTATTGAGTCGAACCCTAATAACGTATAGCTGCATAAACAATGGTGGCGCTAATGAAAAGTTGCCATCGAAATACCACTCTTCCGAACTAGAAAGTCGTTGCAGTGAAGCGTCTGTGGAAAAAATTATAACGCGCTCTTCTGCATTAGGACCATTATCGTGCATCAAAAACCTTTCCGGATTGACACCTCCAGTAGTAGTCTACTCAACAGAAAAATATGTTGTATAAGTACATTTTTAATCACATACGCCACAACTCTTTCTTTCTGAATTAACACACATTATATCATCGTGGCTTTACACTTCGTTAATTAGTTACCTTCTGTAGTAAGGTCCTGTAAAGTGGGGGGTCCCTGAGGTAGATCCTTGGATTTTAGGTTTCGTATGGTCCTCTTTACAGAATCTTCTAAGGGCATGCGTCCTTTCGTAGCAGTATCCAACGGTAGCACCATTGCGTTTGCTCCTTGAATCCTTCGATTTTTCTTTCATAGTTGCAATTGCTTTCGCGACCTTTATCGATTGCGCATCAGCGGGATGGTTATGCCCTTGTTTAACAGCTGGATCTGTTTTTGTAATACTGGTCGCCAAAGAAGCTTTACACTGAAAACATGTATGAATATTAAAATATATACAGGATGTCCCACCTAACGTGAACGGTGAAATTAGACCAAAGTTGCGAAATTTTATGCTCAATAATAATCTTGAAATTATTATTTTCTATTTTTATTTTTATTATTCATATTAAAAACTTACCTTGAAGGAACTGGCTTTGGAACACCTCCATCGTAAATATTCTTTACACTGTCTGTGTAACACATACATGTAACCGTCATAGCACAATTTAGAACCACCTTTATTTGATTGTATAACTTCCATCTTAACAGTGCCGAAGAAACAAAAGATATGAACAAATACACCAACAGCTACCCTATTTAAAGCATCCAAGAATCGTAATGCCCATTGCAAATATTAAGTTCTTTGAAATAAACAAGAAGAAAGGATTAATTTTCTAAAATGGGTAGCACCCACCACGAAAAGTAACGCTTAAAATAAAGCCGTTCTTTCAAACAAACAAGAGGAAAGAATTGATTTTCTAGAAAGGGTTTAATCTTTTTAGGACTAAAAACACATCATTAGCTAGATTAACAGAAGTAACTTAGAAGATAAAAGTTTTCGGTTAGACAAGAAGTAAGCAGATATCATTAGATAGAATAGAAGTAACTTAAACGACACACATTGCTAATAACACTATCAAGAAAAAATGTGCGGCAAGCTAGCCGGCCCTGGACTTTCACGATATCAATACTTTCCTATATCTATGGTATGGGAAAGTAAAAAGTAAAGTAATTGTTACATATGGTATAGAAGCTCACTTTAAAATAAAATATATGGAATTATATTCTTACTTACGTACGTATTTACGTACGTAATAAGCTGGCGAGTATTAGTATGCGACTTTTTTTTCCTTGGCCTTTTTTTCCTCGGCTTTTTTCCGCCGGCTTTTTTTTCCGTCGGTTTTTTTTCCTCGGCTTTTTTTTCCGCGGCTTTTTTTCCATCGGCTTTTTTGTCCAGGTTTTTTTTTCCCCGCCTTTTTATTCCACGGCTTTTTTCCTAGATTCCTATACAGCTGTTAAATCAAAGAGCATATAATTAGAAGAGGCTTAGCCTTATGGAGTTAAACGTACTAGCATTAACTGGGTTGCATACCCACATTTTGCAAATATTTCTGGGATAAATAAAGAAACTCACCGCACTTTCTGTTTTTCTACTTCCACTTGAACATTAATTATTGTCGCACTAAAACATATTTAACATTGTTGCCACATTGCAAGAGCAGTCTTTCGCTTACAAGTTAGATAAAAGGTATTTGGGTTTAGAAAGACTGGGGCTGGTCAGTTCGACCACCAGACAGGTAGGTTCTATAATTACACCATTCAGTTCGACCACGAATACATTTCGAAGGGATTAAGGAGCTTATCTACCTCTAGGAATAAAAACAAGTAGTTTAATCCTATTAGAAATTTTTTTATTGTTACGGGTTCTTGCGTCTTCTATTTTATTTTCGTGATATAGTGGCTCAACATTGGTTAGGAAGCGAAATAACTAGGAAAATGTATATTTATGTTTTAGTAGATACATTTAATGCATCAGCCGTCCTTTGTTGCACCGCAAACACGGAAGTTAGAGGGCCGCCGTTTTCTTTTTCTTTTAAAAAATAGTCGTAGGTATTTAATAACAATTCCCGACCCTCTTGTTTCAAATGTTTATAATTTTCAGGCATTTTGTATCACTCCACAACTGAACTAAAGCCAACTAACTAAAACTACATTTTAGCTAATAACAATTATTTCTAATTAGGAGCAAATACACATTCCTTGCCAATAAGTGAAAGCGATACTAAAGATGTTATTCTGTGTTTTCCTGGAAATAACTTCCTCTAAGGCCCGGTTTTTCTCAAGGTTGAAAGTCACGGTTATCATTATTGCAAGGATTATTTCTATAGTTATAAACTTTTAGTTAGAATTAACCATCGATTGCAAAACCGGGCCTTCATGGTAATTTCATGGACAAATTGAACAACAAATTATATTCAAATATTTAGATTTAAAACTACTTCGCGTGAAAATTGTTATTCCCTATATGAATTAAGAACAATTTTTTTATTATTGATTTATTTTAAGAGTTTATAACACTATTTATTGGTTTTTAAATTTAGTTTTATAGATTTAACGTAGCCTATTATTACCTAGTATTATAGTTAAATATACAACAAGTGTTCCCACTTCCATTCTTCTTTATTACTATTAAATGAGTTCGTGCAATATGTTTTTTCATTGTTTTATTGAACCATGTATGAAAAATAAATGTATTCCAATAAAATTGGTACGCATTAAGATAAAATACATAAGTCATATCTTATGCTTTTGATGTGAATCGAGTATTTTTCTAATTACAATTTTAATTTTGTTTAAATACGAAACTAAAAAGTAAGTTTTAACAGTTTGGGAGCTGCTGTGGTGAAAGCAGATAATCCCTGTTTGAAGATTTCAAGTAAATTTGACCCGTACGGTACTTACTTTTTATGTTACTAGAGCGCTATAATTCTGTACCAGTGTTAAGCTGGTCGTTTTACCTGTATTTAAATACACATTCGCATTATTTGCATCTTCGTTTAACTCAATCGAGATAATAAGCAGCTGCCTCTAACGTGAAAGCAAAAATATATAACAACATATATGTGTTTGGTTTAGTTAATTCCATCGGACAGAATCTTTTGGATGAACTATAGTGGGAAATTTGTCTCCCTGAGTCTTGTAACCCAAGTAATATTGTTTGTCGAAGGTTGTGCTTAACTTGGCAACAACGTGAGTTAATTTGAAAGAACGAATTCTAGAATAACGGTTCTGTTCTGAGATAATCGAATTCCCAGAGCTAGGTGTAACTGCAAAACCCTCTGCCAGAGGGTAAGACCCGGCCGCCTAGCGGAGGGTTTTTTTACGCTTATACAGCAAAACTGCACAGCGCCAAGTCTCTTCTTATTATATGCTCTTTGGTTAAATGTCAATTCAACCGCAAGGTTTTTTCGTCGAAGATTCGATAATCCGTTAGTTTGATTCTTTTTGTGGATGTTGGTAAGTTATCTAATATTAATATTTATCATTTACAACTTAAAATTTATTTGTTTCTGACGGTAGGTATGGCGGAAGCCAATGTAAACCACATTCCTTGTGTTGATTATAATCAGGACACAATAGCCAGAGCACGTCAAATATTCGAAGAAAATTGTTTACCGGAATTTTTTGTGGCCAACGTGGCAGCGAATAAATGTCCTGCCAAGACGCCCTGTCGCTGGATGGTGGCTTATAAGTTTAGAGATGTACATCGTCAGTATGAAGGGGGACATTATGCCAAACAACTGGTTAGAAGACTTGATGCCGCTAAACCTCAAGGTACAAATCTAATGAAACCAGCAATAAGTCTTCACATGACAGCTAATGATGGTCCGTGTTATATTATAAATTATGGCGTCCTTTGTGAATGTGAATATTATGAAATGCCATATTTTGGTATCGATGACGACGGTGCATTCCACATTCGTGAAATTTTTTCACAATAAGTATTTGGACATAGAGAAACCGGTAAAAAAAACTTCAAGTTGAACTGCTTTTATTATCAGCATATGATTCAAACAAAAACTTATTTGTATTTGTTGTAAAGTTAACTTTTTATAAAAATATGATATATTTTTGATACAATGTTAACCACCTTCTATAAGTTTTTACTTGAAAATTGTAAAGATTTTTTATAAATAATTAATCAAACAGAAACGGAAACATTCTCTAGAAAATTATATTTAAATTTAATTGCAGGGCAAACAATGATATTTTACGTGTAAGTATTAATAAGATAGAGGCAATTATAATTTATTGTAGTTTATAACTTTTTGACATTATATATTTTTAGTAAAATTTTTCAAATTTCTGTCTTGTACTTTTAAACTATTTGGTTGATTTTATATTAAAGTTTACCATATACTTGACTTGTCTTCTAATTTCATCTTCTCAATACCATTGAATAACATCGAAAAGGAATGACTTAATTTATTAGCAGCTAATGAAACAACTTTGGGATATAGAGCTTGGGGACACTTTATCAATTGAGTGTTTTGGATTTAGTTAGTTATTTTTAAATACAAACAGAGCGAAATACAGAGCTGCCGAAATACCTTGAAATTCACAAAGCGAAGGCAAATTTTAACTTTTTTAATATGCTTTAAAAAGCAGGGCAGTTTTCACAATTTTTTAATATTTTTTGCTATTCCTTCAAAAACAGGGCTGTGAATTCGCTTCGCATGCTACGCACTAGTCCACTTTGTGGACATTCGTAGGACCTTGTCCGAATTTGTTTGGACGAAACCGTATTCATTTTTGTGCTGAAGCGGCCCAACAAAAACAGGGGGAAAATTCCTAATTTTAAGTGTTTTTAAAAGGGAAATTTGTTTGGACGAAACCATATTCACGTTGGAAAAAACGTTAAAATGTTGACTTTTTTAAAAGCGTACCTTTGGAAAAACAGGGTAAATTTCTTAAAAATTTAACTTTATTAAAAAGTTACCTTGAAAAACAGGGTAGATTCCTTAAAAAAATGATGTATGCTGAGGGGGCTTTACTAGTAGTGATATACAAGACTACCTTCAATCGATTAAATACCCAAATCCGCTAAGATGTCAACTAATTCTATCTAAATCACTGGACTAATCCCTAGAATATCAAAACGGTAAATTCTTCTGGAACAAATTGAAATCCCTCGCCGGCCGCAAACCCCAAACAATTTACCACCTAATTACGCATTTTAACAAGTCCCAAATCATCCAACTTTCAGGAGCAATTCCGAAACCAAGTCACAAACACCGCCACCCAACCCGACACCCGAGGTTACACGAAGATTTGAAAAATTGTTGAACGTTAGGAATAAAAAGTATTATAGTGGATTAACTATCCAGATACGCAACACCCTATATCAAATGATATCTACTTTATGGGAGTTTGCTGGTAAACAAGTACTTACATTAAAAAAAATTGATTTAAAGTATGCAAATCGCGTTCACCATGGGTATGGTATGTGGTTTTATGTTTCAAATGATAGTGGATCTGAAAAATCTTAAACTAGCTAAAAACCAATTAACTTCATTAGTTATGCTAATGTAAAGCCACTAATTTCTTACATTTTTACATAATAACGCCGAAATCATTACATCTAGGCTCCTTCAACCTCAATCATTTGAAACATTTATTGATGGAGGTTTATAAAACCAAAAAAAATTTTAAAGAGTATTGTTTGACACCTGTTCACAGTACACCCTGCATACACAAAATAATTTTAATGTACAGCCTATGATGCCGTAGATGCCTATAAAAATAAAGACCAAGTAATACAAACATAACAATAATTTACCTATACACTATTCACGATTGATTTGCCATCCAGCAGGCTGTGTTTTTTTTCTTACGTTGTATTTTTTAAATATTATTTGATTGATTTTTAGCAATGTCAAACTGAAATTGTCCTGTTGCCAGCTCTAGAGTCCCCTACTTTTCTAAAATAATCTAATAAGTTTAGAATTAATAAAACACATAATATATTATACCTACTTAATTGTCAGAATGGTGAAAGTTATTAGCAGAGTTACTAAACTGCAAATTGTGAAAGCTTTCAATCATTATGAAAGAGATAGGCCAGACTTCACACGATTTACGATTATAAATCGATTAATTTATATATTTGGGGTAAGCATGTATTATTTCTTAAATATGCAATTGCAAATTACTTATAATTTTAGGTGTCTGAGCGTTCTATAAGGGACATTTTATCACAAGGAGAGGACGTTTTGAAATCTTTCATTTGTAGTAAACGTGCGAAGACGGACGTTTTCTTAAATTACACGTTTAGAAAAGATTTGCAACGACAAATTTGGCAGTATCATCAGAAGAATGAACATTTTACTCTCAACAAACTTTTGGCTTATTCTCGCGAAAATTTGGAATACAAGGGGGGCAGGGCTACTTTATTCAAAATTCTTAAATCAATGGGTTACAAACACAAAATGGTGAATGGACGCAAAATTTTATATGAACAAAAACACGTCGTTGCATCCAAAATTAAATTTTTGAGACAATTTCTCCAATATCAAGATTCTAGAGAAAATGTGACATTCGTGTACCTAGACGAAACGTGGATCTACCAAAATGGATCCGCCAGTCGTCAATGGGTACACGAAATGGATCTTAAAAGTAACCCAGCCAAAATTAAAAGTGAGGGGAAGAGGTTCACGATTTTGAATGCGGGATGTAATTTAGCCTTTTTGGAAGCGTGCGTCATGTCACTAGACTCAAAGAACAACGACAGGGACTATCATAAAACTATGAATGGGGAAATTTTTCAAAATTGGTTGGTTAATCAGCTGATTCCTGCTTTGGACAAGTTGCAAGGAAAATTTGTCGTGGTTTTGGACAACAATCATTCAGTGCAGTTTGACAAGCCGCTCACATTTTCTTGGAAAAAAGGTGTATTGTAGGAATGGTTGGTTAACCACCACAATGTCGAAATACAGAGCAATATTACTAAGAAAAAACTTTGGGAGTTAATTAAACCTTTTACAGCAGAAGGAAAATTAAAGGTAAGTAACAGACGAAATTTTGAAAAAGCGCAACTGTGAGCATTGTGAAAAACTTATTTCGGAAGACTGGACAAAACATATGGGAAATTTATCGTTTGAAAATATTGCTCCTTTCATTATTTCAATTGGGGAATCTGATTCAGAATCGGAGGGTGCCGATGATTCAGATACTTCTAGTAATATCATGAAGGTGGAATAGGGTAGGGGATATTCTTTTGGCGTCTAAATTGTGAATGAGTGTTTTACAGTTTTTATCTCGCCCGAGAAAAACACTGATCTCAGTGGAATACGAACTTGGGTCTCTTAGCACCAGAGACAAACAGTCAACCACTGGACTACCATAATAGCAATTTGAAACATGAGCGGCGTGGATGTTAATTCTTCTTAATTTGTTTGTATACATACCATTTGAGTTAAGAATTCTCGTGAAAAAGAATGGCAATATGTATTTGGTATGTGTTACGACAACATTTAAATTATAGTTATTATTTTATTTATCATGAAATCATTATTATATCTAAGTATTATAAACCAATATTGAGCAGCAATAGGCGGACGTTAAATGAACAAACAAGCTACACTGGCAACATTGCCTGCTTTCAAAAAACATAACCTCCATCAAGAAAAACTAGCATAACCCAACTTAATTAAGTGACAAATTTCAATGATACCACACATTCCCCCAGATTTACACAGCCTGTTGGATGGCAAATCAATCGTGCATAGATTATACTTTTCGCGATAAATTTTCAAGCATGTCACTGAAACACTACAACAGTCCTACGTACTTAGAAGTGGAAAAATTGTTTTACCTGAAAAATGAGGTGTTCCATAACAGTGAGCGTACCAATAAACAGATCTTCCTGTTCAACGTATGCTAATTTACTAGTTAGTGAATTTTCATTCATAAGAACGCCGTTTGCTGATCTTATACCCGAAACTACTAAATGTGAAGAGTGGCGAAAAGTTAATGTGTTTAGTAGTGTAGTTTTTCCCGCACCACTGGCACCAAGAATGGCCAGTAACTCTCCTGGACGAGCAACACCACTTACTAAATTCAAAGAACAACGTTTGCATGAAGAAAATGTTAGACCGTTAGTTTCCGTTTCGGCAAATATTTACCATTTGTGAGCATTTCCTTTCCATAAACTGCAGTGTTGCTTGTTTTGCAAATACCTAGACATGTTCTCATTTTAGATCTAGCTTTTTCTGGCGCACTTACAGTAATATTGCTCCATGTAAATGTAATTTTTTCTGAATTTTCCATGCTTTGAATCGTTTTCTTCTTCAACCTTATTTAAGTGACAAAGCTCAACTACGTATTAAAAAATTAATAGGTGGGTAATCTAATCAATCTAACATGCTCATAAAACTGCAAAAGAAAGGTGTATAAAATATTGAACACGACAATAAATTATTTAAATTCCGAATATTGTTTTATAATTTGCCGCATAATGATTTTAATTCAACAGTATAGCAATTATATTTAGTTTAACTAAGAATAATTGAGCGACTCACCTCTTTGTCATAAATTATTAAATCATTTTCATTCCTTGAATGACACAACCTTTTCACTGTCACATAGTGTTTTCTTCATTTCATAACGAATATTTAAAAACTGTCATAATTACATACTTTATTTGTCATTTGCAACTGCATGTCACTTGGACAATTGACTTAGATCAACGCAACTGGTAACGTAAGTAACCACATATTTTGTGACAAATTTTTAGGTGTTTCTGATGTATTTCGGCACCCTAAAAATGATTTTAAAAACGGAATTTCCCTATCACCCACGCATTTTTAGTAACAAGTATTTATATTTTGCAACTATGCAACATTTATGTATATTGTGCCACTTTGTGTAAGGTATCAGTAGTGACGAATACACCGTGTTAGGACAAGTTCATTCCTGTTTATTACATGCAAGAAGTACGCATCAAATCAGATATTGTACATTAGTAGGCATTTACCGGCGTATGAAGTTACAGCATTTCCTATGTCGTGCGGCGAAACGTCGTTACTAACATGTTTGTGTTCTACATACTTGATTTATGTTTATTACTGTACTGTGATTGACTGTGAATTAACAAGTAAGTACAATGCCTAGGCATTGTGTAAATAATTTCAACAGTTTTTGTTATGTGTGTGGGTGGGGAACTAACATGTAAATCGTAAAAACATACTTTCACCCCACTTGTACGAAGAGCTTACAAACTTTATTTCGGAGTTAAAGTAGGAGATCAAGATAAGTCATGGGCTCCTCACATACGTTGTAAGGCTTGTGTAACATTGTTAACAGGCTGGTTGAAAAGTACATAACCTAAAATGCGCTTTTTAGTACTGTAGTGCGCGTGCACTACATTTATCGGGTTGCCTTGTTTAGGATTGTGATGTTTTTGTTATTGTTTAGTTAGTTACGGTTTTTTCATTCAATAAACAACACGTACTCCCAATAACTTGTTTTAATCTTGTATTGGAGTCTGGTACTTTACCAGATACCAATAGTACCAACGGTTTGGAGAGAACAGAAAGTCCGTGCCACAGATTGTTACTTTTGCCTCACTAGCATACTGGGCATCGGACCGAAATCCAAGCATACTGTATGCAGTATCCCAATTTACCATCAGCTTTACGGCTCGTCGAACATAGTGAAGATCTTCCTATCCCAAATCCACTAGAATCTTGAAGGACGAAGAAAAACTTGAAAGCACCAGTGTTCCAACTGATGATATATAATTCACACAGGAAATCGAGAATGATCCACTATTTCAAGCACCAGAATGTTCAACAGAACCACATCTGATTTCACAGGCTGAACTGATTTAATTCGGGATTTAAAACTAGCAAAATCACAGTCAGAAGTTCTAGCATCGAGATTCAAAGGATGGAATATCCTCGAAGGTGACGAACATATAACTCACTTACGAAACGTCAAAAAGGACTTACGCATTGTTTCGCTCAAGAAGGGACTTTGGTATATTGCACAGATGTTGACCACTTATTTCACGCATTAGGACAGAAACATGAACCAAGCAATTGGCGCCTATTTATAGATTCTTCAAAACCTAGCTTAGAAGGAGTTTTGCTTCACAACGGCAATAAATACCCATCCGTACTATTGTTATCTGGGTTGAGTTTCAGACTCCAATATGAAGATAAAAACAAGGTTGAGGAGAACGTGTTGTTTATTTAATAAAAAACTCGTAACTACCCAAACATGAACAAAAACATAACAACCCCAAGCAAGGCGACCAGATAATGTGTGCATGCGCATTGCAGTACCTATAGCTCATGCCGTCCACATGAAGGAATCATACGAGAATGTGCGGTATCTCCTAGAACACATCCGGTATAATGACTATAAGTGGTCAATCTGTGGAGACTTGAAAGTGATAGCGCTTGGACTTCAGCTGGGGTATACAAAATACTGTTGTTTCCTGTGTGAATGGGGCAGTCGTGCACGAGATTGTCACTATATACAGAAGGAATGGCCACTACGTCAACCACTAACTCCAGGTCAAAAAAAATATTGCCAACGAACCACTGGTTGATCCTAAAGACGTATTTCTACCACCACTGCATATTAAATTGGCCTTAATGAAAAATTTCGTTAAAGCACTAGACCGGAACGGAAGAGGGTTCTTGTATTTGAAATAGAAATTTCTGAAAGTTAGTGGAGCAAAAATCAAGGAGGGCATATTTGTGGGACCACGTAATGAAAGATGACGAATTTGACAACTTGCTGAATGAAATTGAACTAAAAGCATGGAGAGCTTTTACAACAGTTGTGAACAATTTTCTTGGAAATGTCATAGCTGAAAAATTCCAAGATCTTGTGACTGAATTACTTAGTGCCTACAGAGAAATGGGATGTAACATGTCTTTAAAAATTTGCTTTCTGGATGCTCATTTCGATTTCTTTCCGGAAAATTTGGGTGCCGTAAGCGACGAACATGGAGAACGGTTCCACCAAGACATTGCAATCATGGAAAAGCGATACCAAGGCAAATGGAGTCCTAGTTTGCTTGCTGATTACTGCTGGTCATTAATCCGTGATACCCCAGAGACCAAATCTCGCCGTAAAACATCCGCAACAACATTTTGAAGTAAGTGCAACATTCAGAACATACTTATATTGATATATTTCCGTATAACGCACAACACTTAGTAGCAAATAAAGTGTGGGTGATAGAGAAAATCCAAGGTCATTTTCTGCTTTCTGATGAAATTTTACATGACATACGCCATTTTTTATCCACGTCATAAGAAAAAAGTTGATTTTTGTTTACCAGTGTATAATTCGTATGGCTGTAGTATAGCCTGGTGTCAGAGATTTCAGGTCGCCCTAGTGCTTCTGATTTGACCTATCGACTACCACGATAGTGGTACCCGAAATCGACGGCTTTAACGTGTCCTCCGAAGCACGGCCGATGTCTGTTGCTGTACCGCTAAACGGGTCATCCATTCCAGTAGTGACCCAAGCCTGTGTTTTTAACAGTAATGCCTGTTTGAGCGGCACCAGCAGCGTTTGGCTATGTGACCGACTGGTAAAAATACGTTAAATAAATATAAATTAAACTACGATGTGATTGTAATGTGTGGAGAAACCTAATTTACAGAAATTTAATTTATATATGTTAGGTGCAGTTTAAGGTGCAATCGATTGCTTAATTTGCGACTCGTTAGGTATTTCACAGCAATTTTATTTGAAATGAAAAATATTGAGTACAACACATCATACAACATCAGCAGTAAATGCATAAAATTTTACAATATTCAAAGTGTCTATCCACGAGGTTCACTTCTTACTTAGTGCCCTACGGCCTACGGCGTGTGCTCCTTGTGATGCAGCACAGCAGAGACCTACAGCTAAATGCGGAGTCCATGAAAGGAATATAAGAGATCCAGAGAGGTTTCACGAGGATATATCATGTCTTTAAGATGAAGTCAAAAGGTTGAATGTCAATCACGCGCTTCTAGGCGTTCCATGCTCGTGATTGACATTCAACCTTTAACCCACTT
>JABXWE010032928.1:0-15354 GCA_014611495.1 Limonius californicus
ATTCAACGTGATTAAAATTACTGAAAATATAGTGAAATCAACTAATACTAGCCACTGAGCAAAATGGTCCTCTGAAAAATTGACTATAAAGGCTCATCCATTGTAATTAAATCTATTGATATTATATTCAATGTTATCGTAATGACTGAAAATATACTGAAATCAACTGATACTAGACACATATTAATACAAATTAATAACATTTAAATTAACTGAAATTAGTGGACTACCTGTTATTCTAAGTTCAACTTAAATCACTTACAATTAGCGACAATCAGCTACTCACTAAATTGTTGACGGAATATTATAAAAAATTTAGATCAACTGAAATCAATCTATATTACACCATCGGTCTACACTATTTCATATTCAAATACAAGCGTCGAAAATCGATGATACCAAATTAAAAGGGCTCCAAAATCACAACAAAAATTAACTAACTTTATGAAAAGTGAGACAAAATATTAATTAAAATCTGTGGCAATCAATTGATGTTATCCTTAAATTATCCTCAACTCAATCATTAACAACTATTAAAATGGGGAAGAAAATTAATTAATTGATCAGAATAAAGTCAACTGGCAATATTATAAAAAATGCAATTCAAGCCACTACAAACCAATCGGCAGTCACTTCCATTCACCGAAAATTCTATAATATGAGCAACTGGGAGTAATATTAGTCGAAATTAATTAATTTAAACAAATTGCATTAGTCGATATTATCAAAAAGTCAACGAAAATCTGTTGATGTTAACTGCATCAACTAAAACCTACAAAATCTAATCCCGATCATTTAAATATAAGCTGACATTAGTTAAACAGTTAAAATCAACAGTAGCAAATTGATACCCGAAATTTAATGGAATTCAGTTGACGTCAAAAAAATTTGATATCGTATATCTATATTTAATAGCGATCACTAAATGAGGTTGAGCAATAATTAGTTAATCGGAATTAATTGTAATCAACCGATACACTTTAAGTCAGCGCAAATTAGTGTTTGTTATAGTACCACAACTAGGTACTCGTATAAGCTGAAACTCTATATTCAATAACTTAAATATCATTTTTAGATAGTTTGTAAGTTCATTGATCTCACTATTAGTCAACGATACATTAAACCTTAACACAACCAAAGAGCATATATGCTATGTACGATATATATATATATATATATATATATATATATATATTGTTACAACTCATGTATTTAAGCAACACAACGACGTGATTCACGTTTTTAACATATAACCAGAAGAAGATTTGAGTTAAACAATATTCAGATTTACATACCATATCTTAAAAATTAAGTTAAACCACAAAGATCATTCTCAAATGCTATAAAAATATCCCTTAAGATCGGTGTGATACGTGTTAAGTAATTTCTAAATCTTCCCTTGCGTTCAGGTAGAGCTTTTAAAAATTCACGTCACGTTGTTTCCCTGCAGGATAGACATTGCCGTCGCTAGCGACACTTAAACCTTCAGGACAAGGGTATATGTAGATAGCAAATATTTAATGTCGCTGTCACACTTTTTCTGCGGGATTTTAGTGCGTTTCATAGTGCGATGAGGGTGTCTCGAATAAAAATTGGCTTCCAAGAAACTTAAATATGATGAATTGTTTCCAGACTCCCCTGGGCTGCTTAAAAATGCATTAAGGTGCTGCGGGAAAAATAATATATTAAGTTATCATCCAAACAAAAGTATCAGACTGCATATTAGAGGAAAGTTTTATTGTGCAGTTAGGAGGAGAAAGGATATACAATAAATCTTATAGTTTCAAAATACGCCTACTAAAAGATTAACTTTGAATTTCACTTCCACTTTATTTTATGAAAATTAAATGGGTCTCGTAGTTTCCATCAAATGCAAGCTGCTAAATTCATAACGCGTTGATTTGATTATTTCATCTCCCTCGCCAACTTAGGATCAAGCTCAAAGGCACGCATTTGTAATAAACTGAATTCAAAACCTTGACAACCGTAATTTAAAGTGATTATGAAACAAACCCAAAGTAGCATTTCAAATTTAAGGCAGCCGGGACATTGAAAAGTAGCATGGCGAAAACAGAAACAGATGAAAAATCATGCAAGAAAAGAAAGAAGAAAAATGATGACCGAGGAGACAGACAGAGAAAAATAAAAAGAACGCATTGAAAGAGAGAACAGCACCTAGAAACAGGTTAGATTGAAGTGAACTGTTCATAGACATAAGGAAAGGATAAGAAATAGACTCAACAAAATACGGTATGGTCAACAAAATTATCAATGAAGGTTAGATGTTAAAACAAAACATTATGTCTTTATATAGACCATACAAATGATAAGATTTACTACACTTATTTAATATTTAGCAGAGCTTAGTTTTAGTTAAGTTGTTTTGTCAGAATATTCACTTATAAATTCCAAATCTTTCTAAATATTTTGCTGATGGTGAAAGTCGGTACCTGAATTAACAAACCTTGATAGATTCTATATGCAAGTTTTTTCAATATGTGCTAGCTATAATTACATTGCAATATTTATTTCATATCTAAAGAACAATATTCAATTAAAATTAATTTATAAATCATTCCAAACTAAAGTTTAAATTCAATTTAACACGAACACGCTTTTGGACGTTTCATTCTTTGCGGAAACATGTTTGTGTTCTTCCGGTATTGCTTCCTGAAAGCCTGTTTCCATTGTATAGAAAACCGTATGTCATACATTATATAAATTTGTTTAATGTGTCTGGTTTTATTTAGATTAAATAATGTTATATTTTTAGACATGGGACAAAAACTTCGAGCCAGTGATAGCTAGTCACCGTACTGCACTAATTATTAAAAGTTTTGAAACAATCTACACAAATTTCGGAATGGTGAATATAAATCGAGAACAATACTTTGCGGGGTATTTCAAGTATGTATTAGTTGCTGCGTAGATGAATTTCCTCCATCTTGAGTGTAGAATGCCATACATGTATGTACTCTACATACCAATTAATATGTAAGAAAAACGGTGAAGTTCAATTTTAAAAGCTGTGCAGACATTAGCACAACAACAGATATATATATATATATATATATATATATATATACAGAGAGAGAGAGAGAGAGAGAGAGAGAGTTTTGTTATTACCTTCCATAACTTTCGGTTTTTGGCTTTGCTCTTCCAGAGCTTTATATCTTCTTCTCTTAAATCTGTCAATACAGGCTCTTGCCATCTTTTAGTGGTGATAGTATTATATATATTATATTATTAAGTTTTATATTATTTTGTATTGTATTATATTGTATTGTATTGTATTGCAATGGACTACATTGCATTGCGTTGCGACACGTCTCGTTGCGTTGTGTTGCGCTGCAACACGTGGCGTTGCGTTGCGTTGCGACACGTGGTGTCGCGCTGCGTCGCGGTGCGTCGCGTTTCGTGCGTTTCGTCGCGTTTCATCGCGTTTCGTCGCGTTGCTTCGCGTTATGTATTTTGTGTCTCATCACATCAGTGTAACCTATTTTGTAACGGGCCCAAAATGTTGACAAGTGCATAATTTGGTTTAATTACCAAGTTCACGAAGTTTCAACATTTTGAAGATAAGAGTAGCTCCAACAACATACATCTGCTACAGCATTGACGCGAAATGTTCGAGAACAAGCGTCCCTTTCTCCAGCAGAGGGGGGAGCGCGCATGACGGAAGTCGAGAAATAGCCTGTATAAAAGCACACGCGCGGTCATTTGAAATATCTTTATTCCCTGGCTTTGGATTTAATCCAAAGTCAGAAATATTCCTCAACCTTTTTTAAGAATATTCTTAAAGATCCCAATGTTGAAAATCCGTTCCTGAAAATAACCAGTCTAATAAAATCCGTTTACTAACTTCCGTATACTTACCCGCAAGTCAATTCATAATTTTCCAGTGTTTTGCCGATGTATTAATGATTTTAATAATTTTGATTTTCCAGTGACCGAGTCTGAAGCGGAGCGAGCTAGTGTCCGTCGATCGTAGGTAGCCGTTGGGGTCAATTTGTTAAAATGTACCACCGTTCGAAAACGTTGGATTTCCAGGACATTTCTGACAGTAAAATTAGTAGATATAAATATTTAACTTGCTTTGCTTGTTCATGTGAGTGCCCTGTAGTACGTTTTCTCTGTGCAGACATTTTTATTGTTCTTTTAACAGGTGTTTGAATCGGTGGAAATCAGTACAAAATTCTGTAGAAAGGTTATTATTGTTGGGAGAGCCAGTGTTCGAATTGGTGACGTATCTTAACTTTAATAACACCTGTTGTCAGTATTTGAACACCCTGCACAAGGTTTTTCTTGATTTGTGGAGCAATTTCACGAAACGTCAAACTCTTGTAAGTCCCGTTAGCAAATTTGAATTGATTTGGAGCATTTTGAACAGTTCAAAGCAATCCGCAGATTCTGTCGCAGAGTAATTTTTGTGCAAATTTGTGGGGAGATTAAACCCCCTTTCTTCTTAGAAAGACTGGAGAATTTTAGTCATCTAATTAGAGAGAATTGTCCGTGTACCAGACATTTTCAATATAAAAGCCAGAATCATATGTTAATAATTAAGCAAAGCAAAGTTGAATTATTTATAGTACACTGCACTGTTAAAAATCGCGTAGGTTGAGTTTTGACTTCCAGGAACACTGATTTACGTATAAATCACCTGTTTGAAGATTGAGTAACGTAAAGTTTTGCAATTCAACACATACAGATTGTTTATTGTGGAAGCTACTTGCGGCGATTGAAACACTTGTGAATTTTTGCACAAAGACGGTCACTGTTGATTTCATTAAAGCCCATATTCTGAAACTGGAAAGTGTATCACTCACTATCACTAATCCCGTATACCGCTGATCCTAACGCAAGGGAATTTCATTCCTTTGGCCACAGCAAATTAAAACTAATTGGGTTGTTTATGTTGAACTTAGACAGGTGACCACGTCGGTCATTTTGTCCACAGCAGGAAGCGTGACCTACCAAAATCAACTGGCCGTAGTTGCATCCACCCGGACGATCGACCCATTGGGACTACAAAGAAAACCAGTAGCGGCGGAATTTATTTAATTAACAATAATTATTTAGAATTACCGATTTATTTACTTTATCCATCTTATGTACTTATTACATGTTAATAAAATTTATAGTTTTCCAAGCACGTATAATTGAATTCTGGACAACTCCAGAGACTACCTAGGTTAACAAAAGCAGCGGGGGCGCAACGTTACAATTTTCCAAGTGAGCAGTAAAGAAGGTAAATAGTGCATACACTGTCGGGTATCGTCTTATTTGACGGGTGCGAAGTCCTTAGTCCTGTAAAATAACCGGTTGAACTAAGATGGGCGGCCACGAGTTCAAGAAATCAGTGACCAAAAACAAGTGTCGAATTAAATGTAGCTATATACTACAGTACAATAATAATTAAACCCCTTATTATATTTTCATGTATTGTATTGTATTATATTGTATTGTATTGCAATGGACTGCATTGCATTGCGTTTCGTTGCGTTGCGCCACGTCCCGTCGCGCTGTGTCGGGCTGCGTCGCGTTGCGTCGCGCGGCGTCGTGTTGCGTGACGTTGAGTCGCGTTGCGTCGCGTTGGTTTTCTCAGATGCTAAGACATTTTACTCGGTAATTATTTAAGACGTGGAAGTACTATTATGGGGAAATATTACATAAATTTAGTTAAAAATGTTAAGGACGCTATTAAAGGAAACTAAACAGAAAACTGACCCATGATGTTTTGTTCAACTGCTACTATCCTTAAAAAACTGAGTTAAAAATTTTGAAATACCCACACTATTTGCCAGTTTTGGCACCTGGTGATTGTGTTTAACTCCAAATTTCTGGAAATACTAGTGTTGTACAAGTATTTTAAATGATAAAGAAGTTTTTGGCTCTACTAATCCATTGTTTGATGCAGAAAGAAAAACATTTTATTTTGACTGAATTATAAGACTGAAATAACGATTTTCCTTTCGAACCATTTCGTGGTTCTCCTTTTTCGCTGACAATATCAAAGGAATCCATAAGAAGTCACATCAGTAACAGACGGGGAAAGGATCTAATAAATTACGTTTTTAAATACCTGGGAGTTTTTATTACCAGTGATAGAAATATGAACCACGAAGTAAATCAGTATGTGAAGCAAGGATTGAGAATATCTGGCTGCCTCCGAGATGTAGCATGAAGAAATAAATATAATCCAGTAGAAAGCGAGGTAAAATTCTATAAAGTAAGTATAGGAGCTATAATGATTTACAGAACGGCGCCAAAACTAAACAACTTCTGGAAATGTCCACTCTAAGAACAGTAATCCGAAATACAAGATTAGACTATATTCAGACATGTAAGAGAACAGTGCAACATAATTAATACTGTGAAATTCGCAAAATCTGAAGAGAGAATAGAATAACTATGTTGGAAGAGCTAAAAACAACAGATTAATTCGATTAACACGCAACTTAAAAACCATGTGGAAAACATATTCCAAGACAACCTCCGAAAAGATATAGAGAAAGTTGTATCTCAACGTCAGGGGATTCATCATGACAAACGTGGAGAATTACAGGCTGCCGAAGCCTAAATAAACACGAAGAAGACAAAGAATAACGACCGGATATGAAATATGTTGATAAATAATAATATTACATTATAGACATGAACATTCTTTCTAGGGAAGGACCATTGAGATCCTGCCTTGTACGTTATATGGAACAATATTTGAATATGACCCCGGTGAAGGCAAATTTATACACGTCTGCCAGCTTCTGTAGATACCTGAACAAATTTACTTAGGAATATTAATATCTTCAATGAATCGGATTTTATTAGAACCAGATGGATGTTTGAGGAACTCCTAAAATTAGCTTCCAAATTTGTGTTTACTCAACATGAAGTAAAAAGTTTCACTTTGTAGAGGAAAATCTTGCAAATATTGTAACAAGACACTAAATTCGCTCTCCTCGGAAATCTTTTTGGGGGAACTTAATCTGCAGTCGATCGAGGTCCACAATTTTACACGTCAGTAGATCTACTTTGTGTCAAATTTCTATTACCATCAACTACAAATTGCACGCACTAAACATCCAATATGCCTTCGGCGAACGGTCGGTAATCCTCTCAGCCTGTGGCAAGGAACTTCGTTAATGGCAGATGAATGTTCGGTAGTAAATAAATAACTTCGCCCTGGAGAACATTACCCAAGAGTATTAACTACGAACCAAACTCCAAACTCGAACCCTGGCCATTACAATAACGCGATATGATCTACTGATATAAGTTTCGTCAATATTGTTTATCTTACATTCAATAACTAATAAGAATTATGCTAAAACAATTAATGAGCGTTTCTACTAAATTTACTTTTAGTTACTTCGTCAACAAATGTTTAATGATTAACGTATAGTTTTAAGTAGAAGTGCCGGCTTGTTTGTTTATTTTTCTCCTCCAGATCATTATTCGTGTTTTTAGTCTTTTTGTAGATCGTCGTCTGTATTCAGATTGCTGTGTCTTCCCCGAATGTTTGTCTGTGTATACCATGCGTACCGTAAGAACGAGTACTGATTTTACATACGGATTTACTAATGCGTAGACTACATCATGTAAATGCATTCTAAGCGTCTATACACTATTTCAGTCTCTTAATCTGCTTAAAAACCTTGTTCGCCCAAATTTTAATTTAAATAAAGAACGTTCTACTGCACCAATTGCATTAAACATGTTTACGTGACACGAGCTTGCTTTGTATAAGAAATGCAAAGAAATACAAGTGACTACATTTCTAAGAATTCATCAAGGTCAAATTCACATCCATCAATGCTGTAGTGCAGAAAGTGGCTTTTATTGTATAAGCGAATTTTATAAAGTTAAAAAGTGCTAATTATTTGTTTAAAGTTGTTCGTCATTTGTAAATTTGTTGAAAGTTACTTTGTGTTGTTGAATAAAAAAGCACTTATAATTCTGATTTGACGTTTTGCAAAATAATTTCTGAATGTTCGAATTTCTATTATTTCCCTGTGCCTTTTCACCTTGTTCTCTAGCGTTCGAGTGTACACAGTTTGCTCCAGATATAGCAGTGACCCTGGGATCGTTTTATACAGGTTGGTGAAAAATCTATTTGATTTATGTGTTGGTTATACAATTTATATATACCTATATATAAGGCGCCCAACGAATAGGTTTAACCACTCTAATTTCTATTTGTTCCAACTTGATTATTATTTTAAATCAGTGCTCAAGCTTACATATTTCACAGCAATATATATTGCTGTGTTACAACATGCTCTAATTGAGATATCTTATCGTATTGCTAAATTGAATGAAACTATATTAAGTTACCCTATAAGAAAATACGTTGTTTAACCACATATAAATCAAATACGATGCAATTTTGTTTGTGTCCGATTGGTTCAGAATCGAAAACAGTGTAACTTGAATCCTAGGTAGCAAAGCTGGTTGTTTTGGTTTATATTCATCATTAGAAAGGTATAGAGGAAACCTTATTTGTGCATTCTTGAGCTGTAATTTAACAAATATGAGTAAACATGTAATCATTTTGACAGATTCATACAAAAATAAAAATTGTGATTTTAATACTTTTGTTTTGAGAAAAATATGTTTGTAGTAATGTGATAATGTATGTGAGCAAGCTTTGTTTTAAATTTGATTAACATTGAAGCTGTTTTTAATAAATTATTTATGATTAAATTTCAAATTTTCAATTTCCTAATGCATTACCTAAAATATGCCGAGTGAGATATCAAAATGTGTGTATTTTGTGAGTAACACAGTAGTGAATTTCATTTTGTTGTAATATTAGTGATAAGAATGTTATTGTAAGTTTAAATATTTGTAATTAATTGAGTCAATTTGATACTTTGTTCTGATTGGTGGGCCCGTTCGTGGCCCATAAGAATTTGTTTGTTTGAAGACGGGTTCTAGGCAACGTGATCAAAATCGAGGGATTTTGTCTTAAAAACAAATCAGTTACTAAAACATCTTGGAGCAAAAAGCACGCGTTTCCGCAACACCGCAAAAATATAAATTTTTTGTATTAAGTGTTTTGATAATAAAACATTGTGTTAATGTTTAATAACATTCAGAAAGTCTTTTCATTTTACTTGCGGTGGAGAATGTGTGACAATTTATGAAAAATTCCAATTTCATTGGAAAATAGAAAGTTGGCGTCGGTTTTTTTTTTCATTTGTTTATTCGAGTTTCGTCTATTTATAGACTTCAATTTGTCTTGTCACCTTGACACAAATATCAATGTCACTTGTTGAAAACTTTGAATCTCTAAGCAATAATTAAAAATAACTAAATATAATGAAATAAATAAAAGGAAAGTGCTTCGAAAGTTAATATTATTAAAGTAAATATAATAAATTGAAAAGAAGAAACTCCAATATGGAAATTTACCTCATGAAAATTGAAGCTTAGAATTTTAATAATATCAATGCAAGTTATTACCAGTGATTCTGCGGAATTTACAATTAAAGAAGCAAAATTTAATTAATGTACTTACGTGTGGCCGAGATTTGGATACAACAAATAAAACTCCACTTCACTAATTTAGTTCAACAACTTCGTGGACCACGAGTTCGCAGTCTTCATTCGTGTAACATCATCATGTGCTGCAGGACTGTTTGCGTCGAAGCTGCTAGATTCCAAAATTCAAGACAGGATTGGATGTCACCAAGGTTGCGGTTACACAAACAATTTTAATAAATAGGTGGGTTCTTCTTTTACAAAACAAACATTTCAAAGAATAAATAAAAGAATACCTGATGTTTTAATCTGTTTATTTTGTGTAATGAATTTGAATATTATTTTGTGTCATTTAAGGGAAAGCACTTATAATGTTGAAATTAATTTTACTAAATAATTTCGGTATGATAGTTTTCTTTATTTTTCCTGTATTTCTTTGTGTGTGTATTTTCTTTATTACTAGCTACCCGAGTCTACACAGTTCATCCAATTATAGCAGCTACCCTGAGATTTTCGTAAGGTTGGTGCAATTTCATTTCATTTTGTGTTGGTTAAAAAATTTATGGATTTGTTTATTTTGGATATTCAACTAGAGGAAGATATCTTAATTCTTTATTTGCCCAACTTAATAATTATAATTACGCTGAGTAGTAGTAATTCAATTAGAAAATTAACTTATTTAGATAACTTGAAGCTATTTTATGCATTAATCCTGAAACAAAATTGTTAAAAGCAAATAAAGGTCATGTTCAATTAGTGTTTGTTCCGTTGATTTTTTTTTGGGTTGAACTGGTATCTAGCCTTTGAATTCTCTGTTGCGTTTTGCTTATTCGTAGTCGTAATAATTGTATGAAGGTATTAGAGGTATTTATCAAACTTGACTGTGAGTTTTTTACCTGGAAAATAATAAGATATGACATTTGTGTATTATGTTCGACAACTGTCAACTAACATGCAATTTTGGATTAAAATGGACTTTTCAATTGTAAGTTTTTTGTGAATAATTTGGCTAATGGTCGTCTATTATTGATAATTACGACAAGCGGCAATGTTTGATTTTAAAAATCTAAAAACAATCGACTCCAGCTGCAATTTCTAAACTATATTAGTGTCAAGTCGAGTTTGTGTATTTGATTGAATAATCTTTCATGTCTTCTTAAGATTTTTTTGTTCATAATTTTTTTATTCGAGTGTTACTTTTGTGTTCTTAATAATAAACAACAATGCTGAGAAACCATTTAACAATAGAACAACGAAATTTAGCCATTACTATGCACCAAAGAGGAGATCGCTAGGTCGACATTACTGATATGTTAGGAACCACGCCGCAGAGCGTAATTTCACGTGCCCTTTCGAGCCCTAGAGAAACAGGTACGACTGCAAGAATACCTGGAAGTGGATCTTTTCGCACCACAACACCGAGTGAGGATCGACTTCTGGTAATTAATGCAAGAATGCATCTCTTCTCAACTGCTCGACATCTCCAACAAGTGCTCCAGAATGCCACAGGAAACCGAATCTCCGACCAAATTGAGAGAAATCCATTGTTTGGCTGAGACTTACCTCTTACCGACCCCTGAGAAGTCCTGCAAGAACTGTCGCTCAACAAAGACACCGGGTGGAATGGTCAAGACGTAGGCTTCAAGAAGCGACGCCGTGGGATGATATGCTGTTTTCGAGCGAGTCCAGATATTGTCTCAGCAATGATACCCGGCGTCCAATAGTATATCGTACTGCCGGACATCGTACCTTACCTCGGTATACCCAACCAGTTGTTGCCTTTGGTGGTGGTGGTCCTATGGTACGGGCTGGAATTTCTTTTGGGTGGTGTACTGACCTCCACATCCTTAATGATACACTTACGGGCCAAGGTTATGTCCAAGAGTTCATTATGGACCGTGTTCTGAACCGTCGCAACGCTGTTAGACGGGAATATTTTGTTTTTCTTGACGACAACACAAGGTCGCATCGTGCTCGGGTTATTTTAGAGATGCTTCGAGATGAGGAAATAAACCATCTTGCTCTTCCTCCGTTATCTCCAGACCTCAACCTCATCGAGCATGCATTGGACCTTCTGCAGAGATAGCTGGATCATCATAATCCAAGACCTACTACTGTGCAACAACTGAGGGATGTATTGCCGGTACTGTGGCATCAAATTCCACAAGAACATATTGATAATTTCATTGAGAGTATGCCAGCAGGTGCAGAGAAGTTATTACTGCTAAGGGATGTGCCACGCGGTATTAGAATTTAATAAAATTAAGTTAAGGGAAAGGTGATAATAACGATTTTCATTATAATATTGTTAAATTTGTTCTTTAAACGTACCTTTGTTGTAATTCTCATGCTCATTACTAAAAAGATGTTACGTTCTGTTGTTTTGGTAGTTTTTTACTATAAATGCAATAGGTGTTGCCTCTAAGTTTCTTACACTATTGATTTTTGAGTAGTTTATATCAGTCTTCTGCCTCCCACTCCTCTAGTTTTGTATATATCTTTATCATTACCTGGGATTGTATTATTACCCTGATATGTCCTTCCGTTGTTTAGTTTCTATGCCTGTTCTGTTACTATAAGTGTCTTTCCTGAAACGCCACTTCAGTTTACTTTTTATTTATTTTAACTTTATGCTACGTACACACGCAGACACCTAAATGTCGACACTTGTGTCTAGATTGCTCTACGGTGTGTTCACACTGCGTGGTGTATTTGTGGAAACTATTGCGTAGAGCAGTGTCACTAGATACAACACTAGACTGAAGTTGCTAGACTTCTCTACCATGTATCCACACGTGCCTTGAACAGTAGACACGGACACTTTAAAATAGAACCTATATTTTTTGACCATGTCAAGAACAAGCCGTCGTTTAGCGGCCGCAGTGTTTATGAATTGTATTTAAAAAAAAGATAAGTTATGAAAAGCGAACTTGGTTAACTGGGAACTGGATTAAAGAGGGGATCGTAAAGAGAAATGCGAGTCACTATTTTCTGAAATGAATTTTATAAAAAATAAATTTATAAATAGGATGATGGACGAATCAAGCTCTGCATGCGTACTTTTAAAAATAACAAAGTATAATCCAGATATAAAATCCTTAACATCTCATATGCAGCAACAAAAATCACATTAAAACAAAGGTTTATGTCTATTTGTAAAACATTTAAATAACTCTTAATAAATTATAACAGATGTAATTTTTAAAATCATACCATGTTAATAAAATTGTTGCTGGCAATCTACATCTGTGGAAACACCATAGAATTAGTGTGAAGAAAAACAGGCTACTGCCTACAATAAAAGAAGAAGAAGAAAAAGTTTAATAAAAATTTTTCTTTCTTTGTTTATTAAATTATAATAATTTTTTTCTCGAGAGCGAAAGGAAAAGAAAAAATATAAAATAAAAAAAGCAAAAAAAGAGAAAAATACAAGAATCATAATTTATGTTAAACAATTTTAGCGTGGCACGTTAGTTATTTCATAAAGATTATTTATAAGTTTGTGGCCCGGACAATGAAAAAGGTTCGCCATCCCTGCTCTAGGCAATAAATTTCCACCATGCCGGTACACCTAGCTCGAGTCTCGACACGCCGAAAAACAAGTGTTCCCACAGCGGTCTACCAACTTGCGACAGCTATGTCTAGATATCAAATGTCCGATCTAGCGACACAGCTCTAGATGGTGTACATACGACGACACTCGATCTGTAGACTTTATCTAGACACTAAAGTGTCTTCGTGTGTACGTAGCATAATGTTACGGTCTTTCTATTTCTCTTCCTGGTTTGTCTTTCTACCACTCTCTTACTTTTTCTTTTCTGGTTTCTGCTGCTTGATTTTGTCTATTCTACTATGATTCTACATATTCACCTAAATTATTTAGCCCACTAACTGTCTGCGATTCCAATTGTTTCCTAGCACCTCCCTATTATTTCTTTCGTTTTGCTACTCTAGATTTATATATATCTGTCCAAAGTATATCTCCATATCAGTTTGTTCGTCCACGTGTTCGCCTGTTTTGCTATCTTACCGTTTCCCAATTTGATTCTCGCTTGCTCTGTGGCTTTTCAACCGTATTTACGTTTATCTTCCAGGATTTTAGATTCTTTATATGTATGATCTTCTTAAAAATTTCCTTCCTGTATCTTTTACAATTTATCACTGTACCAACAAGTATTTACAAGCGTCTGTCGGCACAGCGTTCTCAATTCATTTTCTTTAGCTATTGTCCCCTTGCTAATCTTCTTTTATACTCTTGTTTGTCCGAATGACTTGTTATCTGTAATACTGGGACTCCATTTGTCTGTTTGTTAGACTGACAGTTAAAGATTTGATTTATGCACCTTGCCTGTATCATAAAAAAATAAGTAGCCATTTCCGAAGGTGTTTGATTTTCATACGTAATTCCATATAGCTTAAAGCTGATATTATTCTTTCGGCATTGAAAAATAATGCGCCCTGCGCATGTGACACGTTTTAAATTATTGTCTTTATTAAATAACCATTCACATGTAGTAAGACGTCTCTCCGGATAGTCTTGAAGCTTCATCAGCATTCGTAATAGCATTATCTGCTAGTTTATGATTAATTAAGTTTCCCGTTTGTTATACGACCTCGCGCCCTGAATAATTTGGTGCATACAGCTTTGATCGTAATTAAAATACTACGTGCAATAAATTACCGGTGCTTCGAATATTGGGCCCTTTGAAGTAGTTAGTTGGCGGAATCGAGTGCTCAATTATATTAAAGGTTGCGCATTTTAGTGACCGATTTAACTCTCCGGCATTTGGACGAAGCTTACAGCAGGTTCGCCCATAAACTTCAAGACAACCGTAATAAATTGATGAGGTTTTGGGATTTAATGTTTCCAGGTATTGCTTTCTCAATTACGGACTTCTGGACAATTTGGCTTCCGTTTGCTAAGTTCGCATAGAAGTAGACGTTGGGGTTGCCTTAAGATTCAGATACTATATTTATAAACGTCTCTACATGGTTCTAGAAAATTCTAGTAACAGTGGTTACCCGTTTAGTATTTTCTGAATTATTAAAAACCTAACTACAGTGAGTAGTTCTGAACTAAAATACCATGATCTGTTATTCGTCATACCCCGTTAAAGTAAAAGGAATAGGAGATAGGTAACAGAAGGTAAGGGATATAAAATAATAACAATCTGTATATGGGAAAATTAAAAGCGGCTCTGATTGAACCGAAAGAAACACAAATGTTCTGAAAATTTTAGAACCCCTACAAAAATTTAATAACCGTTACCTATGAATTCGACAGTAAAAACCAGGGCGAATTTTTTTTCTGTATAATAGTAATTTTCATCTTTCTAATCTTAAAGTTCATCATTCGTATATAATAAACGCAAAGTGAAAGCAATTTCGGACTACACAACCAAATCACTTGCTTTGTCCGCTAAATTCGTTCCAGATTTTAGCAAATCCCATCCTTTATGAATGGGATAAAGAACTCAATTCCCGTGCCCTTCAATGTCTTGCTTTTCGGCTTATGCTTCGTCCCAGCGTTCGACTGGCGAACGAGGTCAAAGCAAAATTTCGGGCTTGGTTCGACATTTCATTTAAATATGAAAAAGTAAGGTTTTTCATAAACTCTCGCATGAAATTTCAGACTGAACGTTATTTGAAACGAATTTAAAGTTTATGATTTGGTTACGTTAAGCTTGCTTACTTTTCAGTGTATTCTGTTGGGAATTAGACTTTGTTATGTGATTTTAAAATTTGCCGCACACTTAGTAATTCCGTAATTTCATTTGCCGCTTCGTAGTAATTAATATCGCTGTTCTAATTAAATTCTTACTTTGGATTACTATTTTCGCTATTTTGTTTTGACTTGAAAATTTAGTTAAC
>JABXWE010032930.1:0-17936 GCA_014611495.1 Limonius californicus
ACTGGCAAGATAGGAAATATTGGCGAATAAGAAGCGAAATGCGGCAATAAAGCTGTACAAAATTCGCGTATATATATATATATATATATATACGTATTTATAAATATTTCCGTATCACTGCTATGTATCCCCTAATTGCTCATAGAAAATAATAGTATTCAATCTGAATAAATCAATTCGTTTAACAAAAAGAGCAACATATTTAAAAAATGCACTGCACATACCATTTGAAATGTTAGAAACATCTTTTCAATACCTTAATATAAGAATATAAAAATATATTAAAATGCATATGTACATCTTGAATTACAGGAACAACCTACTTCTAATATGTATGTATGGACGCTAGAAACAGCTGTATTTATTTATTTATTTATTTATTTTTTCAGTTAAATTGTAATATAAAGAAACCTATTTGCTATGCGCAGTGCAGTGTATTTGTCAATGAAACCAGTCGCTATTTTATGGGATTCTTTATTTAGGTCGTATGGTGTTGCTCTTTTAGAGATAGTAGAGAGATAATTTAATATTGTAAAGCAGGTTCATCACATATTTAGTGTAGCTGTAAAGAATGCAACCCAGTTTCTTAAGCAGTCTCAACCCTCCAGTTCTGCTACGTGTAAAAATGTATTAATAAAACCCATATATGTACGAATATGATTATCAATTCGCATTTATATATTGAGAAATATACATTTTGTTCAACTTTTCAATCATTCTGTCTAACTCGTAAGGAACAACTATAAAATTGTTGTACTTATTTATTATTTGAATTTGAATTAATTCATGTTGGGTATCAGAAAGCAATATTAAAGTAAATTGTGCGTTTGTAATCCTGATAATTGATATTTTCTCCAATCGGACTAAAAATGCTACCGTCCCGGCGTGTCTTCGCTCCTAAAAGTACATAAATGACTGCTACCTATTATAGTGGTTGCCAGGCAATCACAATTGAGCGGATGAAAAACCGACCTGGGTCGGAAAGTTAATATTTTCATCTGGTCTGCTGTCAACGTTGAGGTTAGCGAAAACATGCATCATTTTCCTTTTTCTCTGTAGAAGTACGTGGCATTCTAATGATATTCATTCGCCTGCTTCTTACATTGGCTTAACAGCAACCCCAATATACGAGGATAATTTTGCAATCGTAGGTTAGTTCAGATATGTTCACTGGGTATCCGTAAAACGTGCGTTGTTTTCTGAGCTAAATAGTGAGAATTATTCGATATTTTTAAATAAAAAACAATAAAATATTAATTAATGCCGATCAGAGAAAAATAGTATGATAACTCGTAGGTAAAGTGTAATTCTCGGACGCAGGTAGTTTCTGCAATTGCCACCAACGTTTGGAATTCACTTTTCCTACTAGATACACAATATACCTACTACTAATACGTTGCCGCTTATATCCTACCCATTCAGAAAAGAAAATAAATGTTAGAAAATATGTTCCAGACATTTTTGCTATCATAAAAGCTTTATTTTCTTTCAAGATCTGCAACGAGTAAGTTTTTTTTCATCTAAAGTGCTTATTGATGTATACCGCGGAAAAATTGCAGCGTTTTTTTGCCAATTTTGTACGTTGACAAATACTGGGAACGTAAATAAAACTCCGCAAAAAGTCGAAAAAAGTATGAAAAACCAGCTTTTTGCAGAAGTTTTTGCTTTCTACAGCAGTTTACAAAATTGCCCGCCATTAAAACTGCGTTCTTTGCCATTTTAACCGAAGCTTCTGACATGATAAGTTGTAAATTTAGTGTTTCAACCTACATAAAGCAGGGTTGTTGACTTTGATTATTTAGCAAAACGATTCGAAACTACACAGACTACTTCAAAGAAAACAGCCTTTTGTTAAGCTAATGATTTATATGCAGGAACCCCCTTCACCAACATAAATCACACACGTAGGGTAAAAAATACATGTTGCAGGGTAGACACTAAAATGAGACAGATTTAGGATTTGACGATGGAAGACAGAGAAGATTCCACTGTCTTAAAAATCTTCTTTGAGGATTATCAATTGTAATGGAATTTTTTAAAGTACGGACTACATTCAAAGCAGGTTTTAAGTGAACAATCAATCATTCTGATTGGTACGTTGCAGCTACTGTTTGGCAGTCTGTGTTTAAACCCTGTAATTTATTATACAAGCTTCTTTTCCTTAAATACATAATTATAAATTTGTATAGAACTTGAAGCTTTTAAAATTTTATCCTTGGGACCTTTAATCAACACGATTTATATTCTGGTTGGTTTTACTTGCACGATGAATTAGCGACCTTTCGTCCTTTTTGCGTACACGCTTATTTTAGAGAAAAATCTTTAGAATTGCATGAAAAACCGGGCCCTGGAAAATTCAAATTCTTTGAGCTGAAAAAATAGGCAATAATTCAGGAAGCTGAAGCTTATTTAGGGCGTATCGAGTTTGAAATAGAGCAGGCTTTGAAAACTAAATTTATGCTAAGGAGGTAACGGATTTTCCAGAAATCCTTCGCACGGAAGGAATACGAGATATATTGAAGAATGCAAACGGGCTCTCAGGCATTCAAATAAAAAAAACACCCTTATTGCAGTTAAGTATCTTAAATTTTTTAAAACCCAAAATGTTTCAAGAGTTAAAGTTGTTTTGAACAAAGTTTAAGACTTGCACTAACCTTTATATTATCTCCTAACCCCGGGCAAATTTTAATTTAAGTAGGTATCCAGAAACGGGAAACGGGCGCTTTATTTATTACTCCTGGGAAGGGGAAATATGTGCCACAATAACATATTATGATATCTCCATCAAAAACTCGTCAGCTAGCACGCAATCTAGAGTTTAAAGTAAAAGTTGATGGGAGACAAAGCGAAAGAGGAAGGTTGTGTAATCTAAGAACACCCATTTACTGTGATAAAGTAGTAATTAGTAAAGCAAACTGGGTTTATTAGCACAACGACGAACGCTAGGTATTTATAATCAAAGAAAATTCTTCAACTTCATGCTTGCTACCGTAGCACTTAGGAGCAGCATTAATTCCTCCCTGCTAATAGCATCTCACTTCATTTGTCGGCAACTATCGCATAATTACGATTGTTGTTATGTAACGTAATTCCTATTAAAATTACTTGCGTTTACCTATGAGTTTTAGGTGTTTTGTTTTGACCTTGTGATGTGATGTGTGATGTACATATTTCTTTAGCATTCAATGTTCTCAATTTTATTGAAACTTACAGAGTATCCAGAGTATTAAAGCTTGAGGTCAAAGTTCTACAGTGTGTGGGTTAAAAAAGTTCTTATGAACGTATGTATGAAAATGTTTTCATGTGTAGGAGTCTTTACGTAATGTATGAAACAGCAGTTTAACATAAGCTTGCGAACTAGCGCAGCTCGTTGATTTGTTGTTTTAACAAGTATAGTCCGTCCATAGTTAATAGCGGTCTATAGGATTAACTAGAATATGTTATGGTCGGCTTTAAAGAGGTAGAATAAAACTACTGATATTTTAAATCAAATACGGTTGCAGCACTTCTGCATTCCATTTATGCAGTTCCTGGGTAAACCAACAGCGGATGCGATCAGGACTTACTAGCGATGACAGCCAGGTGACATGCAACAGATAATAAAACGCAGACTTACTGATCTGTGAATAAATATTGAGCGGTTGTACTCACCGGAGATCGTAGAGTAATTGCTACATATATACATATCTTCTGGTGTACCAATCCTCTAGAGGAATCCAGGTCATTGGACTACAATGCCAGCCAGTCTCTCTGTTATTCACAGGGGTCGTGGGGGTGGGTGGGGGGGATTTCAGTCCAACATGCGAAGCGGAGAATATAATAAACAGCCCGACGTAAAAGTCAGTGATGTTGCATTCATAATAACAATAATAATTTGACATAGGCGAATTTTCGATGCCACCTCTGCCGACTGACTACCTTCCGATTGATTGATAGGTAAATAATGATTAATCATGCCACATACATTGTCTACTCATATAGCTACATATATTCACTACGCTACAGTTTTCAACAACTATTTACATGACACACCAATTTTGTATAACAACAATAATAGGACCCGGTGCTTCTAAAGGACATATAATAATAAGTAGATAATACGTAACTATTTGGGTAAACACATGCCATTTCATGGGATATAAGCCATAACCTCGCCAGGGACGGCACTGCTTATATTTACTGATGTTGCCAATGCGGCCTATATCTATATACGAACACATAAGTGGTAACACTTTTTCGCACCTTGCCTCAGCTTAGAGGATAATTGCATCGTAATTACACTAAGGATACGCAAGCTAACGCCTAGCTACCAACAACACTGCCCCTTGTAGATTGCCGTTGCTGACCCTTCTTAAGACTCTGCCACCCCTTTATTTTCCCACATTTTCCCAAGAAACACTTGCCTGCAGTACTTTCTTTTAAACCTTTATAATTCTTCCCAGTGGTTATAGAGAACCGATATAAACTACGTATACTTCTGTATGTATTCATTTGTTGAGCGAGTTATGCATAGCACAACACATTACGCTTCAATCTAAGAAACTTGATACTTTCTTTGAGGTGCGATAAGATAAGCAGATGAGCTTACTTGCTCATGCGTTTAATAAATTAGCTTTAGTCTTAGAATAATCTTCAAGTTGTAAGAACGATATTTTATGTACTCCAAAGTTCTATTTATTCTTTGTAAAAACAAATAGTTTTTAAAATTCTTGTTAGAAGGGTTTAAATTCTAACTAGCGTACAGTTAAGTAATATTCACAATAGGCAAAAACCGTGTGACGCCAGACAATAATTTCCAAGGGAAATTTCTCCACACTAGGTAAGCAAATATACGGTTAATGATAGCCTCCCGGAACCTCAATCGAAGATGGGCGGTTCTCTGCTTTGCTTGGATAAATACACTAATTATCTTTACGTTAATTACCTGGAAGGGTGCCACCGACTTGTAATAATAGTACACTAACATTAACTCAGATGTCGATCGGTTAGTCGGACCCCAAGTTTATCACTTACCTAATTTGTTACTAAAAAAAATGCAATGATAGGGAAACAATAAATAATAAGTCCAATTGCAGCAACGATGTTTAATGTCAGCATAAACACAAATTAATGGTTTATAAACCCAAATTAACAACATTAAAGTGCTTGTGTGCTTGATTCCTGTATAGTTACCCAATTAATATTTGAGCTAAATTAAAAATACTGCGTTTTTCTTTACCCCTACATGCGCCCTCGAAGCCGCGTCATACACCCTAGACGTGAAAGGCCTTCCAACGGTCTACAGCGCACCTCAGAAGTCAAAATCGCCGTTAAACCCGAATAAAACGCACTATTACCGCTCAGGTTGACTTACTCTGTATATCAAGTGAAACTCCCGTGATTATGTACGCTAATACTTATACACGCTAAGATAACACTGTATTAAGCCATAAAACTAGTTCAAAAACAACCTATGCAACTACAACCCAGTTTATCTACCCCGTAATATAAAGAAATTCGTACCTACACATAAACAAGGAGTAATTACAGCGACTCCAAAATCATCGAAATTAAAATTAATGAGCACTTCCCTGTTTGATCCGGAGTGGCGAATCGTTCTTGTTCCTTGAAACGGCCTCGTGTTCGACACCTGTTTTCACTCGCAGGCTAACTGGTTTGAACTCAGATAACTACTTCTCGCACGCAGCAGATCCAACAATTGAAAGTACAGAAAACTTCGGCAAAATCTCGCCGTCCAGAAATTGTCTAAATTCGGATATTAGGAAAATGTTACGCCAGCCATAACTTAAAAAAAAAGGATAAAACTTACCAATCGGTAAACTCCGATCGACCTAACAAAATTACAATAAAATCGAAACGTTAATCAAAGCAGCACTAAGGCCAATAACGTACATCTAACAATCAACTAAAGACCACGTTATAACTTTAGATTTCCTCATAAAATCGAGATGAACTCAAAGTGAAACACACTTTAGCGAGAAAAATCTAATGCAACGATTCGTTCGCTTCTGCCAGACGCAAAAATGTCCAACCGGAAATCCTGTTTTCCCAAAAGTCAAACAAGCGCAGCTCCTATATGCTGAGAGAGAGAGGGAAGCGCAAATTTGTGCACTCTTGAGCCCAAAGTGAAATGGGTTGCGAACAACCTAGGCTAAAATACCGTTACAACCGTTGCCTAACAACTAAAACAACAAGAATCTCTCATTTTCTGTTACATTTCTTATATGCGAATTTTAAATTCGTCCCAACTATTACGCATATCTACGAGTTACCGAAATAGAAGAAGATCCCTAGGTAAAAGAAAGATGTAGATATGCTAATTCACCTGTCAACAATCAGTCTAACAGCAAAGATATACAATTTTGCGATAAGGGATCTTAGGAAGATGGTTATTGCGTACGGCTATACTTTTCAGCAGTGTATATGTGTGTTGTAGTAGCTCAGTTGGTAGAGCGCTCGCTTTCTGAGTAAAATGTCGATTCCAGCTTGGGTTCAAAACGTAAGCAGTACTAAGCAGATTTATAAAAATCTTGTCTGCAACCCACCACACACAATTTCCCCAATCCGACTTGCAATTGTGGGATCTTAATGCTAAAAACCTTCACTGGAATTTCTGTCGTTCGGATTCGACGTTAAGGTTAGGACGTTAGGTCCCCCGTGTTTCTACCGTAGTGCTGATGAGAAACACATGGCAGGGAAGAGGCCGATGCCCAGCAGTGGGACGAAAAGGCTGTCAATGAATGACGAAAATGATACCAGTTAAAAGTTATGGTCGTGCCGCACAATAATCTGTGTATGTAATGCATCAGAAAGAGAGAGGCAGTATTTTTGTTTTCCTATTCGTTTTAATCTTGTAGCCCGGAATAAAATTTGGACGGACTATAAGTACTACTAGCGTTTTCTTACTTAGATGATTCTATAGGTATCCCCATGATTTAATTTGCTTCATTGATATATTTTTCTTTCTATTTTGTTCTCATTAATGTTCAGTACCCAGTTTTTGGTTCCTTGTGTTTTACCTTTGCTTCATTTAGTGAAAATAGGTGACTACACGTCACCGAACTGTGTATAGCTCGTGTATAAGTAAGTAACGGACTTGCTACAGCAAGAAAATGTGTGGAAACATTTTCAAATCGACCGCAACCGAATAGGAACAAGTTATTCGAAACTGCTGATTGGGATTTGGGGATTTCAGCACATTTAATCGAAGGACACGGTAGTTGAAAGTCTCGCTTGGGCACGACCGACGAGAAAAAATTGTTTACGTTTTAGAAGACTATGACTATCAGTGTCCGCTGGTTGAGCTGCAATACTGATCACTACTCTAGTGCCGTTGGGAATATGATCCATATAAACGGAGTGTATTATTTCCCTTGCAACGGACTTACGATCTGGAATCCCATAATGGACGACAAAATCGGAACACTCTTTGTTGGTGGACATTGAAAATGGAGTAGGTTCGGTGAGCCCTTCTTGCACGTATGTTTGGCAGGAGGTTAACCTAACTCTCAGAGACGAGTTTACGATGGTCAAAAATGTTGATATGACAACCGAGACCGACGACTTTAAGTGCCCTCCAAAGCACGACTGGTTGCATATGTCACTGTGTTGTTTCAAACCATGCTTGTAAACTTTTTTATGCACGCGTCATTAGGAAGTTCTAGAACAGACAACGAAAACGTAGAGCTTAAGTGCAGGTGTAAATGCTTTTTTTACAATATTATATCATGATTTGAAAATGCTTTAAATGAACTGTTATTTGAGATGGGATATGTAAAACCTTTAATTAGTAGCTAGTACAGCAGTGGATAGTTTATTGTTAGGTATAGAATTTCTTTGATTAGAATTTCTTGTTAAAAATATTAATATTTCCTCTTATTACAAAGAAATTGTATTAATGCTTGTGCTCAAAAACAAACTGCCCCAAAATGACTTAAGGACTAATTTTCATGGCTCACCTGTTGGGAATCGCAGGGGTATCCAATAACTTTCAGTGCATGAAGTGGTCAATGGTAGCAACCTCTGTAATTTGAAATTTAAAATACGATTATTAAGATAATGTTATTCTTAAAATATTAAATAAAGACTGAATTTTCACACTAAAGAGTCTTTATTCAAAAATCGATCTTTTTCATCAGTTACGAGCAGCAATGTAAACTAACTCGACAACAATTCCTTAAAATTGATCGAAACATGGAAATTATTACTTTAGTCGCTTTAATTGTCTGCAACACATTCTACGGTATAAAGTACGCGCGATCCGGAAATGACTTACAGCTTTCCCTTTGCGTGTACGTTACGATAAATTACAAGGGCATAGCTAACTAAAATAACATTCTAGATACGCAAAGCTAGTAGAATGGCAATTTTACAGAATCATTGGGCACTTATTTTACATTGTTTATGACTAATGAAAGTAGATTTATTGTCAACTAAATTACTAAATAAATTATACTTAATTTTGAAAATAGGAAATGGTATCGGTTTTAAAGGAAAGATATGGAAACTACAGAATGAAACCCTTCCTTAGAATTTCCGATCTTAAACTTTCATTTCTGAAGGTTTTCTTGGACGTAACGGTTTGGAAACTAACACTACTGTGTACATATGTACATACAGGGTGGGCGAATGAAAACGAAGCAGAACCCGATTTCTTATTTATTGTCGTTTTTTTAAAAATCGTTCGGATCCGTCAATTTTTGTTTTGAGAGGGACATTTTTGCGTTTATTTTCAACCTTGTCACTTCAACCTCCTAGGGGTGGTGAGCTTCACTCCTAATATTTTAAATGGGTAAGGGGGTCGTTTTAAAGGGTATTATATTCTCGTTTTAACGCTTCTTAGTTTTTCAAATTCGAATCAGTGGTTTTCTAGAAATGCCTTTTATAGATAGTAATCGGCCAAAAACCAATAATTCTCGATTTTTCACTTTTACCATAATTTACACCAGTAATGTTTTATTGCTTAAGAAATTTGCCTTTTAACTATCACTCTATTAAATGTTCGAAATGTTGATCTTCAGCATCCACACAGTAGTCCAGGTTTTGTTCAAAACGGCTTATGACGTTCTGAAGCATTTCTCAGGTAATTTGCCGGCATTCGTTCTTGATGCGTTGACGCAAATCTTTTAGGGATTCTGGTTGCGTACTATAAATTTTACTTTTTATGTGGCGTACAGAAAGAAATCTAAAGGGCTTGAATCTGGTAACCTCGCAGGCCCCTCCACTGCTCGTCTTCGGCCAATTCATCTACCAGAAAATGTTTCGTTCAGATACTGACGAACAGCAAGGGCATACTGTGGAGGTGCTCCGTCTTGTTGGAACATCAACTCATTTACCTTGTAACGGTCATTATGTTTCATAATTTCAGTTATTGCTGGATCAACATGATTTCGTATTAAATCCAAATACATTTGTCCTGTTAGTTAGATTTCGTGGTGGAAAAAGAGGACCAACGTGATCGCCATAAATTCTAGCCCACACGTTTAATTTTTGATGATTTTGATTGTGAACTTCATGGAATATGTGCGTGTGGTTTTCATCGGCCCTATAGCGACAATTATGGCGATTAAAAGTCCCGTTCACAAAAAACGAACACTCATCCGAAAAACAACTGTTAAAGAGCAAATTTGGGTTATTAATTATTCGTTCACTAAGACCCAAAAGTGCAACTTCCACAGCTTGACTTCCCACTATACGATTTCAGTTTCTACGATTCGCTTTCGATTTGCCACCGTTCCCGTCTCCCGAAATTAGGCTACTAGTTCAAGAATGTACTTTTGATTAATTTTGTTCATTAAATAACTCAGCTACAATATTAGCGGACCACCGTTTTCATAATAAAGTTTAATTATTATTACCCTCCTCGCAGTAAAATAAACTATTTTGTAACAAAAACAAACAACAACAAAAATTTTTGGTTTTTGGCGGGTTACTATTTTTAAAAGACTTTTTTTCGAAAACTACACTCATCTGAGTTTGGAAAACTAGGAAGTGTTAAAACGAAAATTTCCTACATTGATTAATAAATGTAATAGAAATCAACGAATTACTAATATATTAATGGAATATATAATGGAATAATTAAACATAATTAGAAAAAAATGTTTAAATTTTATAATAGTCACGAAATTTTTGCTCATTCGAGGTGACCCATCGAAAACGACAGAGACTTTTTTTTATGACAATCTAAAATCACCCTAACACGTCAAATTAATTTGCCATGGGGACACGGGACACGTAATACGGCTATTTCCGTTCACCTATCATCAACCCCTAAATTAGGGTCACTTTCACTCTAAACAAGTTTAAATGGCAGAGGGTATCAAAAGATATCTATTGTAAAGTTCGAGGAATTGGCTTTAAAGCAGTAATTTTATTTTTGGATTCCGAATATTAGTTCCCGTGAAAAGCAGTCGAAAGTTTCAAGGTAGTAAATGTTCTGGAGCATTTATGGAATGATTAAAACGCATTGGTTGACCATAAGTTGGCGTAAATATTTGAATGTTTTTTTTTACCTTAGCGTCACTCCGTATTTCGTAGTTGTCGTTGTTTTCTTGCAACATTTAAAATGGTTTATTCGATTTCAGAGAGAGTTGGAATCTTGCGTTTTTTTTGTAAAAACAATGAATGTGTCAGTAAGAACGCCTAATTGTTTAATCAGCATCATACATACAGATAGGTATGTGAATCGTCTTGGAGTTTGGGAGAAGAATTTTGGGAGACCGGATTTGTCGCAAATAAAAGACGAAATGCTAAAAATCCGATAATATATGAAATAGAAGAAGTCCCGGTTTTGGACCTCATTGTTATCAATCCTACGTTGAGTACAAAGCAAATGAATATTGTATTAATCGTACCAGTATTCAACAAATTGTGAAGAATCACAACTTGTAGCCTGCGTAGACAACAGCGAGCGCCGTTTGCAATTAAGTGAACGGGCAATAAATGATCGAAATTTTCTTTTTAACATATTCCCGACGAATGCACTTTTTTCATATATTGTACATTCAATCGCTATAATATTTCACGAAATACTCAATGACAATATCCTGAAAAATTATTTAGTTATTACTTGCACTATAGATAGATAGTCAGTAAATATTAACCTATTTTTTTACATACATTTACAGTTGAAAGTACACGTGATTAGTTACAAGTTAAATATAGATGTGGCCGTCAAGAGCCGGCCAAGTGAACTGGCTTTTCTTCCTGGTGCACCGAGGTGGTTCAACTTTCCACCTTCGTAGAAGGGGTGGAAGCTGCCTCGCTAGAAGTTTCCCACGGAAGTAATTTCTGGAAGGTAGCTGTAAGTTTTATTTACAATAGCGGCAATCCGCTGGCTAGCACCAGGACCTAAGTGCTTCAGTGTAGCGAACTGTAAAGTGCACTATTGTAGTATGTCTTAAGCTACGTATTGTATCTCGCCGGACGGTAGGCGTCGGAATCCCGGGGTCGCCGCCACAATTAAATATTTGGGCTGGCATTTTTCGGTGTAATTGGAATTCTTACAACACAAAATTGATACAATCTTAACTGATACAGAGAGTTATGATCATTACCTCGAAGATCATTTGGTATTCTATCAGGACGGTGCTCCTCCGCATTATGCACTGTTTGTTCAACAGTAGGTACTTGGATCGAAGGTTTCCGGATCTATACATTGGAAGAAAATTCGCTACTGAATGGCCCTTAATGTTCCCAGATTTATCTCCTCTAAATCTCTTACTGAAATGTAGGCAACCAAACCAGGATTCTTTACCAGTTGTGCGAAAACGTATACCCAACGAATTCCGTCTAACCTCTCCATAAATGTTTCAAAATATACGACAACATTTTGATGCTATGGACGCAACATGCACCAAATGTAGATTCTTCTAAATTTATTTATTTCCCTATTTGGAAATGTTGAATCATACGTTACTATCAATTTTCGAATTTTTTTACTATATTGCAGTCTATTTATGAAGAACAACTATGCTAAACGGGCTTATATAAACATAGGTACGCTAACAATAGAAAGCACTTATTGGGATAATTTTAAAGCAATTTAGCTATTCCTTAAAATTACAGGTGGAAGCGCATATGTGTCCCAGAGGGAAGGATATTGGTCAAACCAGAAATCTAGTATCTGCAACTTTCTATTAGATTTAGGTGAATTGTTTAGGTATGCTTACAGAATTGTTTCGTTTAATTTGTAATTTATTATATGTAAAAAGTGCATTTCTGTACTGTAAGATTTGAATACTAATGAGTTGCAGCAATTCTGTAATACGGATTTATTGAAAACCTTAAAGGAAAATTCCGAAATTTTATTTCTTAACATTCCCTTGTATCTTGTAATGCTGTGGGTGGTAGAGATAATGTTGTAATGTTCTACTGATATGTGGGTGTTTATGTAAATTCTGACACATTATCTTCCTACGCAGATACTATAAACTCCACTCAATATGCAGATTTTGCTTATAATGTAAAATACTAAAATACTCAGCGTTGCATGATTTGCGAGATGGTAACAATATTTATCTTGTTTTATCTCATTTCACAGAACACAGTTGATTTTGGTATAATGCAACATAAAATTTACTTTTTTTACAAACGAAACGTCTCAATTTTATTGGATTTGTAAGTAGACGTTTTTCATGTTTTACCTTTTTTTTTCTCATTCACTCATTCTACCGCCCCCCTCCCCCGGAACCGCTGTAGCATTATTTTAGGGGGCTGTGGGCGTCCCTTTCACGCTAAACATTCATGCAACATGTACCCTAAACTTAACTAAGCGAAATGCGGTCGCCCCAGCTGAGATTCGAACGCCCCAGTGGATCGACTACATTTCGCTATGACCTCGAGTGGCAAAGCGCTCCCGCACTAGACCACCGAGGCCCCTTCATGTTTTACGTAGAAAAAACCAAATACAATTATCCATTACCTGTTTCTAAATAATATGTAAGTTCTTTGTTTAGCATCTGCATTGAAGTTACGAGACTTCGGTAACTAAAAATTAGTTTATATACCTTTCTATTTTTATTATCGAAGTCTTGATGTAGTGAAATTTCTATGTTAGACAACTAGTAGCTTCACTTAGTGGCGTAGGTGATAATATGCCAGAACTCGGAAAACGTGTGGAAGCACTATCACTCCAGCAAATTACATAATATTGTTTATTTCATTTAAAAAACTGTTATACGTGAGTAATACAATGCTATCTCTAACGTTCTGTCACCCTATACAATGTATCCACTGCTCCACCCGACCATATGAGAAGACGTGGAAAACAGAGACCTTTTCGAGTGTGAAACGGATAGCATAAACACCTGACCATCAGAACCTTGGCGCGGGCATATCGTAATCCCGTATATTGACCGGCTAAGATTCCTTATTAATTATTAGCGTTGGTTGCACTAATAAATGTACTTTGTGAATGTAATAAAATATTTAATAAATAATGAACAGAAATACGGTAACACAAATAATAATAAAAATAATGAAATATGAACAACTCACATACCATCGACCTCTTTGCAGTTGTGTCGGTGTAAGAGTGGTAGTCTTCGTATTGATGGGATGCGTTTCTCAACCCCTCTTGCCTTCTCAACGAACATGAAATCATCTTGGAGAAAGCTGATTCCCTTGTTCGTTCCGTTGGGAAAACCTGGTTGCTACAGTAACGTATTCTGTGGGTCCGAGGAATTCTTGGTAGCTGCCACTGCAAATACAAATTATCATTTATACTAGACCAATTAATGACTTAATACCTCTGATTGATATAAACTAAAGTTTAATTGTAAAATGTTCCATTTACATAAATGTAGGTGGGTAGATAATGTGGACACAAGTGTGATTTTCCATGTTATTTCCTTATGTTCGGATTGGCCGTGGACACTCCGTATATGCTTATGTCCAGCGTGTGATTATTATGTGTTTGCATTTTAAATTTAAATATTCTTGCTTCTGAAAGAATAAATCACTAATGTCATTGGCCTTGTCTCCTACGTCCTTGTTGCGCGTTTTAAGTTCCGCCGACATAGAGGATCTCTAGCTTAACGTCGTCTCCGAAGCGTGTAAACACTTCTACTTCAGAGTATATTTTCCAGGCCGAATTCTTCACTTGTTTACCACTGTTTTGCCAGGTAGCGTGACTGTTAAAAATCCGATGTTCTGGTACTGGGGCTTGAAAATCAAACAAACTATATCTAAAGTTATCTATCTTTGATTATAGTAGTAGCTGGCCCGCAGTAATAATATATTTCTAACAATTATTTTTTATGATGTTCCTTATAAAGATATGTTTTCTTATGCAATATTTGAATTAAATTAAATAAACATTTGTAGAGAACCTTTCGATGTACTATTGAACAATTTTGTTCTCATACAGATATATTTCAGATGGTCATTATCTGTTTCAGAAGTTGCTATCTTTCGAATTTTTTTGCTTTTCACTTTTACAGCTTTTGGCCGATTGCAACTAAGGCCTTTGAACCCTGTCGAATGGTTTTTTCATATTATATCAAATTGGAATATATCCTCGTATGTTTCTATTTAATGTAATCCCGTTTGTTATTTAATTGTTAAAAGTTTTATTTCTAGAAACTGCATTAGATAGGAGTGTTTGAAAATTCTTGCTACAGTAGTTGTGAAAGTATGGAAGCAGACAAGTCGCGGTATGTACGATTTCTTATATTAAGTTACTAGCTCTTCCTGTTTATACTGTAAAGTGGATTTTGACAAGATATTTTCATAGTTTACAAACAGTAACTAAAATAAACCTTATTTAAACTTTCCGCCGCTTCTGTAACCAACATTTCAAACGTTTCAAGCATGGAAAGTTGTCCCAGCAATGTGTTTGCATTTTATGAATTCGTGTAGGAAACATAAAACAAAAATGCAAATCAAATTTAGAACAGAATTTTATCAAACAGAATTTTTGCTTTCCATTGACTCGGATCCGCACGTTCCGTTCGGATCAGCGAACTGATTCCATTTTCACAATTTTGCACAATTGCCTCTGAAACGCGAAATAAAATGATATGGTGGTCGAATTTTAAAAATGTGTCCCCGTAATGGGATCACGTTTATAACCCTTCCAAACTGGTTTCAAACAGCTTACGGTTCCGGTCCCGTTATTATTAAGTTTTCAAGTTTCGGGGACATTTTTATAACTACCAACAACGTTGTGATTCGAAACAACACCAAATTTACATACCTATACCTGTTATCTCCCTTTTCTCAAGAGACGAGCGTTGTTATTCCAGCTTAATTCGTTTTATGAATGTCTGCGAGAGGTCCATGCTGTTATGAAGTTAGAAAACCCTCGGGAGAAAGTAACGATTTCATTTGGCGCTGCTGTTATATATTATTAATATCATTAATGCGCTAGGGTCCCGTTGGCTTCCCAAAGTATATTCGGCAGTGTCGGTGTCCTTAATTTTAATTATTTTCGCGGGCTTCCCTGACGGAAAGTAGTACTTAAAGGGAAGTTCAATATCTTTCGCTAGGAAATGTGCATAAGTATGCACTTAAGCTTTTTACATAAACAAAGGCCTCGGCTTAGATGGCATAATCTTGTTTTGGCAAATTCTCGATGCCGTTGGGTGGAGCAGCCGATGAATATTTGATGTGATCCGGGTGGCCTGACACTCCCAAACTTGAACTGTCAGCCGTTTACCCCCGGGCTCCCTTACTGATGTGGTTGTTTTTCGGGGTGTGAGTGGAAATGATATTTCCCTGACTTCTTTTTATGTGCTAAATATTTATAAGTATGAAAACTATATGATGTTTAGAACCCTTTCTCTCTGCTTGGCTCAAGCGTGGTAATTTCGTTAAGAAGGCTGCACAGTTTTGACACCCCATTTGCGTTAGAGCTGCCCATAAAGCCTTCAATGTCCAGAATTTACTGCCCTAAATAACATTTGTATCCACTTAGAATCGAGGAAAATATGTAATGGTCGCTTTTCGGCCGCCACTAATACGATGCTTTCTCTTCTTAGAATTCGAAAAAGCTCTACTTTTTATGCTTTCGTGTTTCAGACGCCACTTCGATAACGTATTTCTTTTTTATTGAAAAGCCCCGACATTTTATAGGTTATGCGAGATTTCTTGTGCTCTCGCAAATGAAATGAATAACACGCAGAGCCAGCAACCAGAGCACTAGATGCGATCGGAATTCCGATATAGTTTTCCGACCTCAATTAAAATTCCGGGTTTGTTTGCAATAGAAGCAGAAAACCGATATCGAGAATGTTATTTTATGAGCATTCTACATTGTCTAGAAAAGCTTGCGGAGAACATTTTGTTGTTCTGGACGCCTTTTGCAAGGTTTGATCGAGACAAATTGGTTTACGTACAACCGATAACTGAAAGTAAATGAAATTTCTTTTAAAACTCCCTAAAACGCTTCTGTATATAGTATTACTATTTATATTAGAAAATAAATAATATCACGCAGAATATTAATTTTTTATATTCGATTTTATAGCAATTGTAAAATAATTTTAGCTTTATTACACAGAAGCAAAAATACTTACAAACCTCATTGTGCAGAAACAAATGTAAAAAAAATACCCAGCAAGTTTATATAGTGGCATAAAAATATAAATTTAGAAACCCTAAAATTAATAATTAATTAACATTAAGGAAGATAGAAAGTATTTAATCAGAGTTCAGGCCACTTAGTTTTCACGCAACCTATATAGGTATATGAGAGTTGGCTAAACCAGAGCACCGTAAAACTTGACCAATATTCACTTAATTTGACATATCTTTGTAAACGTTAATACTTGTTTTAGTTTTTTCAAGCTAAAACGTAGGTAGTGAGGCCTTCTATCAATATCTATAACTTTTGTATTTTTAGGTAGCAATGTTGTTTTTTTTTAACCCTCGTCCGGTCTGGTATTCCGGGTATTCTATATTGCCTGCAAGACAAGTCTTACGCCTGATGAGGTGAACGTGATCACAGAAAATTATTTTAATAACCTTTACAAGTTCAGAAAAACAAAAAATTATTTATACTTACAAAGTAAGCGAAATGTGCAAGAAATAATATTTATTCATTATTTTTCATAAGGTAACAAGCAGTACAAACTGTAAAAACTATTAGTTTAAGCTCTATTATACAGGGAATTTTTCTTTTTAGTATACATTGCCTATGTATATACTTAAAAATGAACGCGTCAATTTCGCCTATTGTGTAGGCAACCAACTATACCGACAACTAAAAAGCAGGAGCAAACGTCACCAATTGTGAATTATTTGAGTATGAAGGTTATGTTGATACAGTGTTTATATTAAATAAGTATTTCACCCTGTATATAGGACGCAAATGATGATACTTATTTGTAAATTACAAAAATCGGCAGGATTATTGCTCGTGTAAGGTCCGTGAACATTCTATTTTCTTCGTACAACAAAAATGCATCAGCGCTAAGATAGTGTAGTGGTTATCGTTGCTGCCTTCCAAGCAGTTGATCCGAGTTCGACTCCCGGCCGTCACTGATTTTTTTTAATTATAATTTTTGTAAACATATTTAATTTCATTTCTTCGGTTAAAACGTGATTACTTTTAGCCCCGATAGCCGAGCGGTTAAGGTCTTGCACTCGTAACGGAGAGGTTCACGGATCGAATCCAGCGTATTTAAAAAAAAGTACGGCGGGTTGCATACCCATTACTACATGCGCGCGCCGCATGCCTACATACATACACCGCTTATTACACGACTTTATCAACGAGCAATGGTCCTCGGATCAATCCACGACTCATTAAAAAAAACTACGGGTTGCATACCCACACTCTTCGCTCCTTGCCCCACGTTTCGACTTTACTTCTTCTTCTTCAACTACCACCACCTTCTGGTCATTGATGTTACCCCCACCACTCCCTTCTCACTTATATTTACAATTAATTCTACGTCTTGGACTTTGATCTCTGCACGGAGAAGCCCTTC